>APFE030600339.1:105401-121619 GCA_000404065.3 Pinus taeda | reverse complement strand
TCAAATGTTTTTGTGGGTAACGCTCTTGTTGATATGTATGGAAAATGTTTGTGCATTGAGGATGCCTGCAGCGTGTTTGACAGGATGCCTGAACGTGATGTGGTTTCATGGAATTCAATGATTGCAGCGTGTGCTCAGAATGAATGCTGGGAATATGCCCTGGATCTGTTTCTTCATATGCCACTCGTAGGAGTCAGACATAATCAAACAACCTTCACCAGTATTCTCAAGGTATGTGCCAGCATAACGACTTTGGAACAGGGAAAGCAGGTGCATGCCAAAGCCATCAAAATGGGTTTTGGTTTGGATGGTTTTGTGGGTAGTGCCCTTGTAGACATGTATGCAAAATGTGAGAACATATCTGATGCACGCAATTTGTTTGACAGAATGCCTAAACAAAACATTGTCTTGTGGAATGCAATTATTGCAGGATACTCTGAGGGGGGTGAAGCTCCAAAACAATGTCAGGAGGCTCTGGTGCTTTTCCAGAAAATGCAAAATGCATGCGTGGGATCAAATGGGTTTACGTTCGCCAGTATCCTCAAGGCTTGTGCCAATCTTCAAGCTGCAGAAATTGGCAAGCTGGTGCACACTCATGTCACCAAAGCTGGATTTCATTCTGATATGATTGTAGGTTGTGCACTTATTGGTATGTATATAAAATGTGGAAGCATAGAATGTGCATGTAAAGTCTTCCAAAGAATGCCTGAACAAAGTTCCATTTTATGGAATACAATGATTGCTGGAAGCCTGGATATGCTCAACATGGTCAGGACAAGGAGGCTTTTGAACTTTTTTCCCAAATGCCACATCGAGATTTGGTCTCATGGAATTCTGTGATTACAATGTATGCACAGAACGGGCATAGCGAGGAGGCTTTGAGACTGTACCAGCACATGCAGCAAGTTGGGATGAAACCTGATGAATTTACCTTTGTTATTGTTGTCAGTGCTTGTACTAAGTTAGCATCTTTGGAGCAGGGCAAGAAGGTCCATGCCCATGTAATTAAATATGGATTTCAATCAGAAATTTTTATTGGAAATACCCTAATTGACATGTATGCAAAATGTGGGAGCATAGAAGACTCAATCAAAATATTTGACAGAATGTATAGACGAAATGTAGTCTCATGGACCGCATTGATTTTAGGCTATGCTCATCACGGGCGTTGCAAAGAAGCCCTTAATATTTTTGAAAGAATGCAACAAGAGGGCATTAAACCTGACCATGTCACGTTTGTCGGTCTTCTTTCTGCATGTAGCCATGCAGGACTAGTGGACAAAGGTCACTACTACTTTGATTCCATGAGTGGGGATCATGGAATTCAACCAAGAGATGATCACTATGCCTGCTTGGTAGATCTTCATGGTCGTGCTGGGCATCTGAATGAGGCAGAAAATATTATCCATGGAATGAAATGTAAGCCAAATGCTTTAGTGTGGCGCACTCTACTCAGTGCTTGCAGGATGCATGGAAATTTGCAGCTTGGAAAGCAGGCAGCTGAGCATGTTCTTGAGTTTGAACCAGAGGACTCTGCAGCATATGTGCTCTTAGCAAACCTCCATGCAGAGGCTGGCAGGTGGGATTATGTGGCCGCAACAAGAAAATGGATGAAAGAAAGAAGGGTGAAAAAGAACCCTGGACATAGCTGGATTGAACTCAGGAATAGGGCGCATGTATTCCTTATGGGGGACAGACTGCATCCACAAACAGAAGAGATATATGAAAAGCTAAACATTTTGAGTATTGAGATGCAGGAGGCAGGATATGTCTTAGATACAAAGTACGTGCTACAGGATGTAGAGCAGGAGGAGAAAGAACATTCTATTAGTCACCACAGTGAGAAGCTTGCAATTGCTTTTGGGTTGATCAACACACCCAATGGAACACCTATTCGAATCATCAAGAATGTTCGTGTATGTAATGATTGCCACACTGCGATAAAATTCATCTCAAAGATTGTTGAACGACAAATCATTATGAGGGATGCCAGTTATTTCCACCATTTTAAGAATGGGCTGTGTTCGTGTGGGGACTATTGGTGATGCCAAGTAAAATTAAATCAGATATCTTACTATTGGGCCTAGCTTGACGTGTTATGTTTTGGTTGTGATTTAAAACATCTTTTTGTGGAAGAGCCCTGAGAGGTACAAGTAGCTAAAATGCACATCATTTGCTTAAAGAAATGTCTCATGTTTCTGATCTCTAACATGATTTTTAAACATGTCTTTATTCTCAGATGAAATTCACACTCCTGATTTATTAAGTAATTGAGAAATCTTTGAAAACAATTTCACGCATTTTTTTACTAAATTATCGATCCATTGTTAAATGCTAACCTTGCAAAAGGTCTCTAAAACCGGAATGTTTCCCCTGTTATGCCTAGGTTGAGGCTCATTATATTGCAAACCCCAAACGGATTTAAATTTGGAAAGAAAAACTTAATTTCTCTAATAAGTGTGGAACTTGAACAAGAGTTTCTTAGACATGCTTCAAGTGATAGTGTTTGATCTTGATATAGAAATGGGGCCATGCAACAAATACTTAAAAACCATCGAGGAGTGGTATCTACAATCCAATTTTGACAGTGACCTGCATTAGGGAATCTAATAACGGCTTGAAGGTTGTGTTTCATCACACAAGTCTCTGTAGATTGGAGTCTTCTTGACACCAGTATGACATATAAACTTGACACTAGAGCATTCCATGTTCTGAGGGAAAATGTAACCAACATGGGAATACTTTCATATCTAGTGAAATGGCATAACTAAAAGCATAGTTGCCAAGAGACGGTGGTATGGGTATAGGTATGGGTATGCCATTTTTGAAATCTGGGTACGGGAGATGTGGAGATGTTAATGAAAGTTTTAAATATAAATACAAATTGAAATCTGAAATTTTAAAATAATAAAGTCATTAAAATGATGTACAATGAACATTGAACAATGTTCGAAATTGAAATTACAACGCAAATTTCCAACTACTAGTCAGAATATTAATTTATTATATTCTATGAGTCATGACTATTACAAACAAGACTCAAAAAACAAAAGATAATATCCTGAGAAACAAAAGTAACAAAACTAATAGTAACTCAGAACTGCAATATCCTAAGTAGACATTTCAGCATTCAACTTTTTCAAGCCAAAAATCAGGTATCCATCTCAATATCTGCTTCATCCTGTTTGAATTCACTCGCAATCTCTGATTATTCTAAGTCCTTCCTCAACATGCTCTCCAAGAACTCGTCATTCCATCTCTAGCTGAGGATCATTTGTAATGGAAGGTGGATCAATGAGGACATCTGATTCTATCTTTTCACACATAAGTGACATCATCTTTGAATTTGTCCCATCTATTAGGACATTCCTTGTACCCAGATCTCTATGAGAGTGGTCGAAAGGTGCTATGAATGTATACTAGGTTCTCTGCCTTATTTAATCCAAGTTTGTTCCACCTTGACGAGTGGATTAAACCGTAAATGCTCCAATTGCTCTCACATGAAGAAGAACTAACAACATGTGAGAGTATTTTGTAGCAAATGAACATAACTCAGGGACATCATACCCATGGAGAAACCACCAATTTAGTGGGTTCTTGGTCTCATGCCTACCCTATGAAGCTCCCATTTTTCCAAACACACCTCGCCCATGTGAAAATTGAGACCCTGATAGTCACTACCTCCTTTCCTGTGACATAGACTTTCTTCACTGCGGTAAAGAATCCCTTCATAACCTCTCGATCGGTTAAAGGAGGCCTCTTCCTAGTCCTTCAAATATCATACCCTTTAGGATTTAAGGTGTAAGAAGCCACATGGAAAGGTGTGTTTAAGTTGTTCCATCTGCCATGTATTTTTTAATCTATTTCTTGATATATGGAAGAATTCCACTTGTGTTGTTCTCCCTTGATTCTCTAACACATTGAATCAATATTTTCATAAAAAAATTCCTAAGCATGGGTTATCAGAATCCTCATATCAAAGCATATTATAAATGGGGCTTAAATGAAATAAAAAATAAATTTGACATCAAACGAAAGCAATCATCAAGAATCGATTGACTTACCTCCCTTGCAACATCAGATTCAAAAAGCTTTGATGAAGCCCAGTGGTTACTAACCACAATGGAACATAAAACACCTTTAACTTAATAAAAATGATGAAGGGTGAAAACTGAAGCAAACCATGTATCTGTGATTTTGAGCAAGTCCTTTGATTGAACCAATATTTTCATAAATTCTACTCAGGCATGGGCTATCAAATTCTGCATACCGAAGCATATCACAAGTAGGCCCAATGAAATCAACAATAAATTTAACATCAAACCAAATGCGATCATGAAGGACCAATTATCTTACTTATCTTGCAACATCACATAGATAACTTCAATGAAGCCTAGTTGTCACTAACAACGGTGGAACATAATGCACTTTTAACTTCATAAAGAAGTTGAAGAACAATAGAAAATGAAGTAAACCATGTATTTACAGGTTGGAGCAAGTCATTCTTTGCAAATTCGCAATAAATTGCCCATTAGTGGTGATTGTTGCATATGAACTTTTAGAATTTTCTCCCATCTTCAATCGGCTTTCCTATTTAATCAAATTTTCCAATGTCCTTAAGCGCATAATTCAATACATGCATAACACTTGGAGTCCAAAATACATTATTGTACTACTTTTGAACCATTGAAACTGCAACTTTGCAAATTGGGGTTGCATTTGTAATAACCTAAACAACATTAGATGCCTCCACTTCCTCAACAGCATCATATAACTGCTACTTAAAAAATGTGGCATTCTTATCATGCTCTGAGCAATCAATTACCCTCAAGAAATAAGGCTATATTGTAGAAGATACAATAATGTTTAGAAGAGGACGAGGACATGTAACAGTCGAATCATCTATCACATTGTTACACCCATCAATAGTTCATGCCACTTTCATTGGTCACAAAATTGCCTTCTCCAAAATTGATTTCTAAGCGGTTTAAATCCAACGATTCTATTATTAATGGCACAAATTACCACCTCAAAATATGATGATTGGGTAACATTAAAGGGAATTCCACATGCAAATAAATATCTTACTGTAACTATCAACAACGTCTCTACCTTAGTTGTATTGAATAACCTTTTATGAGATGGCATACCCTAGCCTTTTATGAGATGATATACCCTCCATTGATTGAACACCATCATCATCACTCTCTAATTTATTATCATGTTCACTTGGTCTCGATGCATGATAGCTACATTCAGCGGTGACAAGAGGCATTTTACCCTCTACTATTTTATGCCCCCTCATACCATCCAATCTCTTATCTCCCATAGCCAGACGAGGATCTGCTCCTTTTCCTAGTGTTGGGAAAAACTGGGCCTTCACCATCGTGCAAGTGCATTTTCAAAACACTTACAGAAAGTTTGCATGTAAGTTTGGTTGTTCCACCCTGCCCTTTCGGTCAACCTCCTCTCTCGCGATAAAGTGGGTAATGGGGACTTGTGCTTTGTCCACTTGCCGTTTTGAATCTCATAACTGCCTATTTATTTCAAAAAAGAAATGGATGCTAATCTTGGAATTAAAAAGTTGCAAATACTAATGGTTATTATAATAATTCAGAATAAAAATCGAACTTTGCATTGAGTTGACTTTTTAATAAAATAAAAATGTAAATTCTGCACTATAAACTCAGTATCATATGTTGTATTGTATTAGGTTCCACTTTGTGATTTTCATCACATGGATGGAAATTTAATGTCAATTCGTTAGAGCTATTAGACCGACCTAGGGGATTCATCTTTATGGAATTCCTTATCTTCATTTCATCATATCATTATCATTTGATGGAGGCCTTTGGTTGGAGAAGTCTCACTTCTTCTTGGCTAGATCAATGTGCTTGCTACTTGATAGTCTTCCAATATGTGATGACCTTGTTAATCATCTCTTGGTTACACTTTTGATGAGTGTGGAGCATACTATCTCATTATGATGGTTTGAGATATATACTTATCTTGGTATGAAAAATTGACTGAGCATCTTCTGAAACTAAATTTCAAATTCCTTGATCTCAATGATGCTTGGGTTGTTTATTAGGCATAATGTTTCGAAGTATCAGGTTTGTTTTGTGTTTTTTTCTTCGAATTGGGTGAAGTTTAGGCCTGAACCAGCCCCGATGGAAACCATCTGCTCATCAGTAGAATGCTAAAACAAAATATAAAAGTCAATCAATCTTAATTTCACGAAAAAGTTAGAAGAGTAAATTTTGAATCCAAATAAAAAAATAAAAAAATTGGTTGAAATGTTTGGCAGTGTATCTCAGCGTTTAGTTGATTGCCTCCTTACCATCAGCTGTTGTATTTTTTCTGCCAAGTTTTCTAGATTAGATAAGTATCAAGTTATCTTCTGAAGGTCGAATTTTCATTGGACTTCATTTTCACCTTTGACTGATTTAAGGTGATGCGAGTAGCAGTCATGGAAATTCAGACTGACAAAGCGTTTGATGGGTTAATTACCTCATAAATTACTCCTCACAGAACTGTTGCTAATGTGGAAGCATTGAATGAATATGAATTGCCAACGTTGTTACAAAGTTGGACGAATTATCAAAATACCTGTGTTTCAGCTATTCGAACTTAAATCCATCAAGTCTGCGGTTGTAAATGGAAGAACAATAGCTTATGGTGTTGTTGCTGCTGATGTAGTTTTCGAGGATGATCTCAGCACAGCAGATGACGCGACTGACTCTTCACATTATGCTCGTCTCTTGCAGTTCTGCATCAACAATAAAGCTCTGGGGGAAGGTAAGTCCGTGCACGCTCAGATTATCAGTTTGGGAATGGAGTCGAACACCTTCTTGCTAAACAATCTTGTCAATATGTATAGTAAATGTGGTAATCTAGCGGAAGCACGCCAAGTGTTTGAAAAATGTCTGAACGAAACAGTGTCTCTTGGAATGCGGTTATTACTGGATATGTACAGCATGGGAATGGGTTTGGAAGTCTGACGCTCTTTTCGCAGATGCATCGGGAAGGAGTTAAGCCAACGCATTTTACTTTCGCCAGTGTTGTTAAAGCATGTGGGAACACATCATCTCTATCTCAGGCATTGCAGGTCCATGCCCATGTTGTTAAAAGTGGATTTGCTTCAGATGTTTTTGCAGAAAGTGCCTTCATTGACATGTATGCAAAATGTGGATATCTGGAAAATGCTCGCAAACTGTTTGACCAAATGCCTGAACGAAATGTTGTTTCGTTGAATACAATGATTGCAGGATATGCTCAGCATGGGTATGTGGAGGATGCCGTTGAGCTGTTTATGGAATTGCAGAGAACGGGGATGAAGCCGACGGAGTTCACCTATGCGAGTGTTCTCAATGGATTCTCTAGATCAATGGCTCCTGAACAGGGCAAGAAGGTGCATTCTCTCATTGTTAAATCTATGGTTGAATCAAATGATTTTGTGGGTAACACTCTTGTTGATATGTATGGAAAATGTTTGTGCATTGAGGATGCCTGCAACGTGTTTGACAGGATGCCTGAACGTGATGTGGTTTCATGGAATTCAATGATTGCAGCGTGTGCTCAGAATGAATGCTGGGAATATGCCCTGGATCTGTTTCTTCATATGCCACTCGTAGGAGTCAGACATAATCAAACAACCTTCACCAGTATTCTCAAGGTATGTGCCAGCATAACGGCTTTGGAACAGGGAAAGCAGGTGCATGCCAAAGCCATCAAAATGGGTTTTGGTTTGAATGGTTTTGTGGGTAGTGCCCTTGTAGACATGTATGCAAAATGTGAGAACATATCTGATGCACGCAATTTGTTTGACAGAATGCCTAAACAGAACATTGTCTTGTGGAATGCAATTATTGCAGGATACTCTAAGGGGGGTGAAGCTCCAAAACAATGTTAGGAGGCTCTGGTGCTTTTCCAAAAAATGCAAAATGCATGCGTGGGATCAAATGGGTTTACGTTCGCCAGTATCCTCAAGGCTTGTGCCAATATTCAAGCTGCAGAAATTGGCAAGCTGGTGCACACTCATGTCAGCAAAGCTGGATTTCATTCTGATATGATTGTAGGTTTTGCACTTATTGGTATGTATATAAAATGTGGAAGCATAGAATGTGCATGTAAAGTCTTCCAAAGAATGCCTGAACAAAGTTCCATTTTATGGAATACAATGATTGCTAGACAAGGAGGCTTTTGAACTTTTTTCCCAAATCCCACATCGAGATTTGGTCTCATGGAATTCTGTGATTACAATGTATGCACAGAACGGGCATAGCGAGGAGGCTTTGAGACTATACCAGCACATGCAGCAAGTTGGGATGAAACCTGATGAATTTACCTTTGTTATTGTTGTCAGTGCTTGTACTAAGTTAGCATCTTTGGAGCAGGGCAAGAAGGTCCATGCCCATGTAATTAAATATGGATTTCAATCAGAAATTTTTATTGGAAATACCCTAATTGACATGTATGCAAAATGTGGGAGCATAGAAGACTCAATCAAAATATTTGACAGAATGTATAGACGAAATGTAGTCTCATGGACCGCATTGATTTTAGGCTATGCTCATCACGGGCGTTGCAAAGAAGCCCTTAATCTTTTTGAAAGAATGCAACAAGAGGGCATTAAACCTGACCATGCCACGTTTGTTGGTCTTCTTTCTGCATGTAGCCATGCAGGACTAGTGGACAAAGGTCACTACTACTTTGATTCCATGAGTCGGGATCATGGAATTCAACCAAGAGATGATCACTATGCCTGCTTGGTAGATCTTCATGGTCGTGCTGGGCATCTGAATGAGGCAGAAAATATTATCCATGGATTGAAATGTAAGCCAAATGCTTTAGTGTGGCGCACTCTACTCAGTGCTTGCAGGATGCATGGAAATTTGACGCTTGGAAAGCAGGCAGCTGAGCATGTTCTTGAGTTTGAACCAGAGGACTCTGCAGCATATGTGCTCTTAGCAAACCTCCATGCAGAGGCTGGCAGGTGGGATTATGTGGCCGCAACAAGAAAATTGATGAAAGAAAAAAGGGTGAAAAGAACCCTGGACATAGCTGGATTGAACTCAGGAATAGGGCGCATGTATTCCTTATGGGGGACAGACTGCATCCACAAACAGAAGAGATATATGAAAAGCTAAACATTTTGAGTATTGAGATGCAGGAAGCAGGATATGTCTTAGTTACAAAGTACGTGCTACAGGATGTAGAGCAGGAGGAGAAAGAACATTCTATTAGTCACCATAGTGAGAAGCTTGCAATTGCTTTTGGGTTGATCAACACACCCAATGGAACACCTATTCGAATCATCAAGAATCTTCGTGTATGTAATGATTGCCACACTGCGATAAAATTCATCTCAAAGATTGTTGAACGACAAATCATTATGAGGGATGCCAGTTATTTCCACCATTTTAAGAATGGGCCGTGTTCATGTGGGGACTATTGGTGATGCCAAGTAAAATTACATAAGATATCTTACTATTGGGCCTAGCTTGACGTGTTATGTTTTGGTTGTGATTTAAAACATCTTTTTCTAGAAGAGCCCTGAGAGGTACAAGTAGCTAAAATGCACATCATTTGCTTAAAGAAATGTCTCATGTTTCTGATCTCTAACATGATTTTTAAACATGTCTTTATTCTCAGATGAAATTCACACTCCTGATTTATTAAGTAATTGAGAAATTTTTGAAAACAATTTCACGCATTTTTTTACTAAATTATCAATCCATTGTTAAATGCTAACCTTGCAAAAGGTCTCTAAAACCGGAATGTTTCCCCTGTTATGCCTAGGTTGAGGCTCATTATATTGCAAACCCCATACGGATTTAAATTTGGAAAGAAAAACTTAATTTCTCTAATAAGTGTGGAACTTGAACAAGAGTTTCTTAGACATGCTTCAAGTGATAGTGTTTGATCTTGATATAGAAATGGGGCCATGCAACAAATACTTAAAAACCATCGAGGAGTGGTATCTACAATCCAATTTTGACAGTGACCTGCATTAGGGAATCTAATAGCGGCTTGAAGGTTGTGTTTCATCACACAAGTCTCTGTAGATTGGAGTCTTCTTGACACCAGTATGACATATAAACTTGACACTAGAGCATTCCATGTTCTGAGGGAAAATGTAACCAACATGGGAATACTTTCATATCTAGTGAAATGGCATAACTAAAAGCATAGTTGCCAAGAGACGGTGGTATGGGTATAGGTATGGGTATGCCATTTTTGAAATCTGGGTACGGGAGATGTGGAGATGTTAATGAAAGTTTTAAATATAAATACAAATTGAAATCTGAAATTTTAAAATAATAAAATCATAAAATGATGTACAATGAACATTGAACAATGTTCGAAATTGAAATTACAACGCAAATTTCCAACTACTAGTTAGAATATTAATTTATTATATTCTATGAGTCATGACTATTACAAACAAGACTCAAAAAACAAAAGATAATATCCTGAGAAACAAAAGTAACAAAACTAATAGTAACTCAGAACTGCAATATCCTAAGTAGACATTTCAGCATTCAACTTTTTCAAGCCAAAAGTCAGGTATCCATCTCAATATCTGCTTCATCCTGTTTGAATTCACTCGCAATCTCTTATTATTCTAAGTCCTTCCTCAACATGCTCTCCAAGAACTCGTCATTCCATCTCTAGCTGAGGATCATTTGTAATGGAAGGTGGATCAATGAGGACATCTGATTCTATCTTTTCACACATAAGTGACATCATCTTTGAATTTGTCCCATCTATTAGGACATTCCTTGTACCCAGATCTCTATGAGAGTGGTCGAATGGTGCTATGAATGTATACTAGGTTCTCTGCCTTATTTAATCCAAGTTTGTTCCACCTTGACGAGTGGATTAAACCGTAAATGCTCCAATTGCTCTCACATGAAGAAGAACTAACAACCTGTGAGAGTATTTTGTAGCAAATGAACATAACTCAGGGACATCATACCCATGGAGAAACCACCAATTTAGTGGGTTCTTGGTCTCATGCCTACCCTATGAAGCTCCCATTTTTCCAAACACACCTCGCCCATGTGAAAATTGAGACCCTGATAGTCACTACCTCCTTTCCTGTGACATAGACTTTCTTCACTGCGGTAAAGAATCCCTTCATAACCTCTCGATCAGTAAAAGGAGGCCTCTTCCTGGTCCTTCAAATATCATACCCTTTAGGATTTAAGGTGTAAGAAGCAACATGGAAAGGTGTGTTTAAGTTGTTCCATCTGCCATGTATTTTTTAATCTATTTCTTGATATATGGAAGAATTCCACTTGTGTTGTTCTCCCTTGATTCTCTAACACATTGAATCAATATTTTCATAAAAAAATTCCTAAGCATGGGTTATCAGAATCCTCATATCAGAGCATATTATAAATGGGGCTTAAATGAAATCAAAAATAAATTTGACATCAAACAAAAGCAATCATCAAGAATCGATTGACTTACCTCCCTTGCAAAATCAGATTCAAAAAGCTTTGATGAAGCCCAGTGGTTACTAACCACAATGGAACATAAAACACCTTTAACTTAATAAAAATGATGAAGGGTGAAAAGTGAAGCAAACCATGTATCTATGATTTTGAGCAAGTCCTTTGATTGAACCAATGTTTTCATAAATTTTACTCAGGCATGGGCTATCAAATTCTGCATACCGAAGCATATGACAAGTAGGCCCAATGAAATCAACAATAAATTTAACATCAAACCAAATGCGATCATGAAGGACCAATTATCTTACTTCTCTTGCAACATCAGATAGATAACTTCAATGAAGCCTAGTTGTCACTAACAACGGTGGAACATAATGCACTTTTAACTTCATAAAGAAGTTGAAGAACAATAGAAAATGAAGTAAACCATGTATTTACAGGTTGGAGCAAGTCATTCTTTGCAAATTCGCAATAAATTGCCCATTAGTGGTGATTGTTGCATATGAACTTTTAGAATTTTCTCCCATCTTCAATCAGCTTTCCTATTTAATTAAATTTTCCAATGTCCTTAAGCGCATAATTCAAGACATGCGTAACACTTGGAGTCCAAAATACATTATTGTACTACTTTTGAACCATTGAAACTGCAACTTTGCAAATTGGGGTTGCATTTGTAATAACCTAAACAACATTAGATGCCTCCACTTCCTCAACAGCATCATATAACTGCTACTTAAAAAATGTGGCATTCTTATCATGCTTTGAGCAATCAATTACCCTCAAGAAATAAGGCTATATTGTAGAAGATACAATAATGTTTAGAAGAGGACGAGGACATGTAACAGTCGAATCCTCTATCACATTGTTACACCCATCAATAGTTCATGCCACTTTCATTGGTCACAAAATTGCCTTCTCCAAAATTGATTTCTAAGCGGTTTAAATCCAACGATTCTATTATTAATGGCACAAATTACCACCTCAAAATATGATGATTGGGTAACATTAAAGGGAATTCCACATGCAAATAAATATCTTACTGTAACTATCAACAACGTCTCTACCTTAGTTGTATTGAATAATCTTTTATGAGATGGCATACCCTAGCCTTTTATGAGATGATATACCCTCCATTGATTGAACACCATCATCATCACTCTCTAAATTATTATCATGTTCTCTTCGTCTCGATGCATGATAGCTACATGCAGTGGTGACAAGAGGCATTTTACCCTCTACTATTTTATGCCCCCTCATACCATCCAATCTCTTATCTCTCATAGCCAGACGAGGATCTGCTCCTTTTCCTAGTGTTGGGAAAAACTGGGCCTTCACCATCGTGCAAGTGCATTTTCAAAACACTTACAGAAAGTTTGCATGTAAGTTTGGTTGTTCCACCCTGCCCTTTCGGTCAACCTCCTCTCTCGCGATAAAGTGGGTAATGGGGACTTGTGCTTTGTCCACTTGCCGTTTTGAATCTCATAACTGCCTATTTATTTCAAAAAAGAAATGGATGCTAATCTTGGAATTAAAAAGTTGCAAATACTAATGGTTATTATAATAATTCAGAATAAAAATCGAACTTTGCATTGAGTTGACTTTTTAATAAAATAAAAATGTAAATTCTGCACTATAAACTCAGTATCATATGTTGTATTGTATTAGGTTCCACTTTGTGATTTTCATCACATGGATGGAAATTTAGTGTCAATTCGTTAGAGCTATTAGACCGACCTAGGGGATTCATCTTTATGGAATTCCTTATCTTCATTTCATCATATCATTATCATTTGATGGAGGCCTTTGGTTGGAGAAGTCTCACTTCTTCTTGGCTAGATCAATGTGCTTTCTACTTGATAGTCTTCCAACATGTGATGACCTTGTTAATCATCTCTTGGTTACACTTTTGATGAGTGTGGAGCATACTATCTCATTATGATGGTTTGAGATATATACTTATCTTGGTATGAAAAATTGACTGAGCATCTTCTGAAACTAAATTTCAAACTCCTTGATCTCAATGATGCAACTTTAGTTGGGTTGTTTATTAGGCATAATGTTTCGAAGTATCAGGTTTGTTTTGTGTTTTTTTCTTCGAATTGGGTGAAGTTTAGGCCTGAACCAGCCCTGATGGAAACCATCTGCTCATCAGTAGAATGCTAAAATAGAATATAAAAGTCAATCAATCTTAATTTCACGAAAAAGTTAGAAGAGTAAATTCTGAATCCAAATAAAAAAATAAAAAAATTGGTTGAAATGTTTGGCAGTGTATCTCAACGTTTAGTTGATTGCCTCCTTACCATCAGCTGTTGTATTTTTTCTGCCAAGTTTTCTAGATTAGATAAGTATCAAGTTATCTTCTGAAGGTCGAATTCTCGTTGGACTTCATTTTCACCTTTGACTGATTTAAGGTGATGCGAGTAGCAGTCATGGAAATTCAGACTGACAAAGCGTTTGATGGGTTAATTACCTCATAAATTACTCCTCACAGAACTGTTGCTAATGTGGAAGCATTGAATGAATATGAATTGCCAACGTTGTTACAAAGTTGGACGAATTATCAAAATACCCGTGTTTCAGCTATTCGAACTTAAATCCATCAAGTCTGCGGTTGTAAATGGAAGAACAATAGCTTATGGTGTTGCTGCTGCTGATGTAGTTTTTGAGGATGATCTCAGCACAGCAGATGACGCGACTGACTCTTCACATTATGCTCGTCTCTTGCAGTTCTGCATCAACAATAAAGCTCTGAGGGAAGGTAAGTCCGTGCACGCTCAGATTATCAGTTTGGGAATAGAGTCGAACACCTTCTTGCTAAACAATCTTGTCAATATGTATAGTAAATGTGGTAATCTAGCGGAAGCACGCCAAGTTTTTGACAAAATGTCTGAACGAAACAGTGTCTCTTGGAATGCGGTTATTGCTGGATATATACAGCATGGGAATGGGTTTGGAAGTCTGACGCTCTTTTCGCAGATGCATCGGGAAGGAGTTAAGCCAACGCATTTTACTTTCGCCAGTGTTGTTAAAGCATGTGGGAACACACCATCTCTATCTCAGGCATTGCAGGTCCATGCCCATGTTGTTAAAAGTGGATTTGCTTCAGATGTTTTTGCAGAAAGTGCCTTCATTGACATGTATGCAAAATGTGGATATCTGGAAAATGCTCGCAAATTGTTTGACCAAATGCCTGAACGAAATGATGTTTCGTTGAATGCAATGATTGCAGGATATGCTCAGCATGGGTATGTGGAGGATGCCGTTGAGCTGTTTATGGAATTGCAGCGAACGGGGATGAAGCCGACGGAGTTCACCTATGCGAGTGTTCTCAATGGATTCTCTAGATCAATGGCTCCTGAACAGGGCAAGCAGGTGCATTCTCTCATTGTTAAATCTATGGTTGAATCAAATGTTTTTGTGGGTAACGCTCTTGTTGATATGTATGGAAAATGTTTGTGCATTGAGGATGCCTGCAACGTGTTTGACAGGATGCCTGAACGTGATGTGGTTTCATGGAATTCAATGATTGCAGCGTGTGCTCAGAATGAATGCTGGGAATATGCCCTGGATCTGTTTCTTCATATGCCACTCGTAGGAGTCAGACATAATCAAACAACCTTCACCAGTATTCTCAAGGTATGTGCCAGCATAACGGCTTTGGAACAGGGAAAGCAGGTGCATGCCAAAGCCATCAAAATGGGTTTTGGTTTGGATGGTTTTGTGGGTAGTGCCCTTGTAGACATGTATGCAAAATGTGAGAACATATCTGATGCACGCAATTTGTTTGACAGAATGCCTAAACAGAACATTGTCTTGTGGAATACAATTATTGCAGGATACTCTGAGGGGGGTGAAGCTCCAAAACAATGTCAGAAGGCTCTGGTGCTTTTCCAGAAAATGCAAAATGCATGCGTGGGATCAAATGGGTTTACGTTCGCCAGTATCCTCAAGGCTTGTGCCAATCTTCAAGCTGCAGAAATTGGCAAGCTGGTGCACACTCATGTCACCAAAGCTGGATTTCATTCTGATATGATTGTAGGTTGTGCACTTATTGGCATGTATATAAAATGTGGAAGCATAGAATGTGCATGTAAAGTCTTCCAAAGAATGCATGAACAAAGTTCCATGTTATGGAATACAATGATTGCTGGATATGCTCAACATGGTCAGGACAAGGAGGCTTTTGAACTTTTTTCCCAAATGCCACATCGAGATTTGGTCTCATGGAATTCTGTGATTACAATGTATGCACAGAACGGGCATAGCGAGGAGGCTTTGAGACTGTACCAGCACATGCAGCAAGTTGGGATGAAACCTGATGAATTTACCTTTGTTATTGTTGTCAGTGCTTGTACTAAGTTAGCATCTTTGGAGCAGGGCAAGAAGGTCCATGCCCATGTAATTAAATATGGATTTCAATCAGAAATTTTTATTGGAAATACCCTAATTGACATGTATGCAAAATGTGGGAGCATAGAAGACTCAATCAAAATATTTGACAGAATGTATAGAAGAAATGTAGTCTCATGGACCGCATTGATTTTAGGCTATGCTCATCACGGGCGTTGCAAAGAAGCCCTTAATCTTTTTGAAAGAATGCAACAAGAGGGCATTAAACCTGACCATGTCACGTTTGTCGGTCTTCTTTCTGCATGTAGCCATGCAGGACTAGTGGACAAAGGTCACTACTACTTTGATTCCATGAGTCGGGATCATGGAATTCAACCAAGAGATGATCACTATGCCTGCTTGGTAG
>APFE030600339.1:18112-90298 GCA_000404065.3 Pinus taeda | reverse complement strand
AACCCCAACCACCATTACATGGAATGTTTGGAAAGACATACATTGGGAGATTCACAGACATCAAAGACCCATTAGAAGAGGAGAATGAGCAAAAGGAAGAAGAAAATATTGTGGAAGAAGACAATGATGAAACTCTGGAGGATGAAGAGTTTGGATTATTTGACGTTGTTGATTAAATTTAAGTTATGCTTGGAAATCAAGCTTTGAAATGTTTTGACTTTGACATTTTATGAGAAGAATAATCAATCAATTAAGGTTGTTATGTGTTCAATATTTGTAATTTGTGATTTTCACATTGATTTTTAAGTTAATCATTATTTTATGAAAAAAAAAGTGATTATTATTAATTTTTTGACATGAAATTCATAAAAAAAACTATGATTTAACCATTTTTAGTTGAAATTTTCGTATAAAAATTGTGATTTTGACATGTCAATTCTAGCAAAAAATTATCAAAACTTGTAGTTTTTTTGTTATATTTATGTTAAAAATGGTTATTTTTATATCCATTGTTAAAAAATACTGTTTTTTAGAAGCAATTATTTCATGTGGATTGAAAAATAATTAAGGATGTATAAATATGTAGATTATCTAAAATTCAAACTATCGACTTTCTAATTTGAAAATGCAAAACAATAAAAACCCCACTACAAAAAAAAAAATTAAAATAGAAAACAAGAAAATATGAAGAAAACGACCACTTCAAAAACTATCAAATTTAGAAAATAATTATTTACATTTCATGCACTAGAAAATTTAAAGTAAAAAAATAGGTCTTTTAAAAAAGGGTGCGATGCATAATACTCACTTTTTTAAATCAGCATGAAAATCACTACCATTCTAAAACGTAATGTACATGAAAAAAATTAAAGTTCCAAAAACTATGCTCTAAAAAAAACATGTGTGCTCTGCATCAGCCCTTTTCAAAATCAGGTCATTTTTTTTCTATCTCTACTAAACGGGTAACAGTACCAGTTCTCGTTTCAAAGTTTACATTGTTAAGTGTAGTTATCATGCTTATAATCTTAGGGGTAATTGCTACTAATAAACCCTTCACTACAGCAGTGGCATTGACTCTAGTGAGGGGTATGAGTGATAGGGAAAATTCTTTGGCCACATCATCATCGTATCCTCTCATCCTCTCAAAGAACCCCATCCATTGATGCCTTGTAAAAATTTCCACCACTGGAGGATGTTGGTGGATTCTTGTTGTGTTTTTCGGTTCTCTTTTATTGAAACCTCCTGTCATATTTCCTTGGTAATTATTAATGTTTGTGTGGATATAGTTTAAGACTTTTGGTAGGTGAGGAAGTTTCGAAATTTAACTTTTAGTGACATGCAATACAATATTTCTATCCTTATATGCATTGCAAATTCCTAACTATATTGAGAATTTCTTCTTTTTAAATGGAAAATATAGAAGTTATGGAACCTACCTCCCTCTACTATTTCATGGTGATGATAACCCTTGATTTGATTTCCTATAGTGTCCACTAATAGCTTTGTAGCTAATCTCCATGTATCCTGCACGTTTCCTATAAGTTTCTTGCTTGCTATAGATGTTGACCGTTTCCTGTAGGTGCTATTTTAAGAATGCCAAGTGTAACCTCTTCGTTCGATGAATCCCTGAAGTTTCCTTTGCCTTTCTCGTATGAGATTGAGTGTTTTATTTCTATTTATGGATGATCATGTGGGGTGATGTGTTGGTCAGCGGAGTACGAGCACCTTCTTTTGGATCATTGGTCCCACTACTAGTCCATCATTTCACCTTACCTTGTAATCATATCCCACTCTTATCCTCCATAACTTAACCATTTTTGGATTCATTCCCCATTTTCTTTTGATTTGACCTTGATACGTCTGTAGTGATATAACCATTCTCTTTTCGTTAACTTGACGAGGGTGGCCAAGTTAACTGGGCACCTTTACTTATAAAATCATCTCCCACATTATTCCTATAGTTTTGATCATATCATACTTATGAGAGAGCATTTTTAAGATGACATACCCGTGGTTCCTTTGCTTTGTTGATGATGCATGCTAGAGAGTGGTGACACTTTGTTGTGCTTTTCGATCTGCATATTTCCTCTTTTGATGCTTTTATTTCTTTTGATGATGTATAGGACCTGGAGCTTATTTCTGTTGATCTTCCTACAATTGCTGAGATATGGAGGATCTTGCTCATCCTTGTAGTCCCTATGCTGAAGATGGTTGTAGTCTCTGTGGTTTCTTTTGTGGGATAGGCTGCTACAGGATGTCCTGTAGCTACCTTTCCCTTAAATTCTCACATTTTTCTCAGCTCTGAAGTAGAAGGGGTGTTGAAATGAGTGGAGAAGGGGGTTATGTAATGGTAGGTGAGGAATGTTGCTCTTGGTATGCCTCCTCTTTCCTTTTTGTCTCTCCTTTTTAATTTTTATTTTTATTTTTTATTTTACAAAGTAAAATAAAAAAAGAAATTTGAACTTGATTTATTTGATGGATACAGGGGCGACATGGTCATGAAAGGTATTGGCTGAGGTATGGTGAGGTAAATGGTTTTTTTTTCACATTTAAACATAGGCTTGTGTCACCACCTTTCCATTGGAATGCTTTTCTTGTGATTTTCAAGATCTCCTGTAATTTCTACAGGAAACTCCTGTAGGATTACAAGGAATCCCGTAGAAAACTCAAAGCTTTTTGAAATGATCTGGAGTGAAGTATAGAGGATCATGGAGCAGGGGGATAACGGAGGATATGAGATGGGTGAAGTAAAACATGGATTTTGTAGGTCCTGTTGTCCTCTACATGTTGTTCTTCCCTTTCTCTTGCAAACCTACAAAACAAAATTGTAATCTTTAGTATATTTTTTTCTTTTTTCTTTTTTATTTTTTTGAAAAGCAACTAGTCTACCCCCAAGGAGGTTTTCATCCTAGTTTCCTGCCCTCAATGCCTCAAAAGATGTTTTCACTGATAGATCTTTTTATTCTTATTTATTTTATTTTTTGAACACTCCTGGGTCGCCTCAAGAGGTTTTCAACCCAATAGTGGGACTTAGGTGCCTCATGGAGGTTTTCACCTGAGTCTCTTTATTTTTTTCTTTTTTTCTTCTTCAAGGACTCAGTGGGGTGGAAGTTGAGACTTGCTTGACCACCATCACTGTCTTGCTAATATTATTGATGAATTCCTGCTTTGATAAGGTATTTTTGTATATTTTTAATCTGTACACATTGACGAGCAAAGGGATATCCTCTACATCAATGGTTCTTATTTGAACAACACCATTATCATGACACTTTTCTACCACATAAGGCCCTAACCATCTAGTCCTTAATTTTCCTTTAAAATCTTTGCACTGGGATTCATACAACAAAGCCCAATTTCCTTCTTGAAACTGTTTATCTTTTATAGTCTTGTTATGCCCAATTTTCCTTTGAACTTGAGTCACTTCCATGTGTAGGAGGGCCTGCATCCTAAATTCATCAAACCTATTTAGCAGGAGAAATATTTCTTGTTGTGCCCTTGTGATATCTAGATCTAGTTGTGCTGCCATCCTTGAGGTCTTGTATTCAAATTCAATAGACATCAGGGCTTTCTTTCCATATGCCAACTCATAAGGAGTGAAGCGAGTGGTGGTATTCCAGGTGGTATTATAGGCCCAGGTGGCCTTAACTAATATGTCTTCCCAATCCTTTCTGTTGTTGCTAATCACCTTGGTTAGAATGACTTATAATGCTTGGTTGGTTGCTTCCACTTGACCATTAGCCTGTGAGTGGTAAGGGGTGGATGTTATGTGCTTGATTTTGTGTCGAATTAACAGCTTTTCAATCACGTGAGATGTAAATTGACTTCCCTAATCAGTGACCAATTCCCTAGGGTACCCAAACTTATAAAATAAGTTCTCCCTTAAGAATTCAACCACTTTTTCTTCTATTTCTACTTTGATGGATTTGGCTTCAACCCATTTTGTTAAGTAGTTAGTGCAAACAATGATGTACTGCTTCATGGAGAGTCAATGAGCTCGATGAAATCCATGCCCCACTTGTCAAATGGCTCAAAATTCACTTGAGGTTGCAGAGGAATCTCATCCCTTGGGGTAGGTTTCCCCATCCTTTGGCATCGATCACATTGGATGGTATACCTCCTTACATCTTGGTGAATAATGGGATAGTAATAACCAGCTTATAGTACCTTGAATGTTTTTCTTTTGACTACAAAGTGACCTCCACTCTTTTATCTGGACCTTACTTCCTCCACTCTTTTTCTTATGATTCGGCTCTTTTCCTTGGAAGAAAAATTTGGAGGAAACTGTGCAAACACCAATCGAGGAAATTTGGAAATTGAACATTAACCATTCCATCCTCCCTTACAGGAAATGTCAATCTGGATAAAAAATCTACAACAACATTCTCCTTTCCAGGCTTATCAATAATAGTTAAATCAAATTGTTGCAATAAAAGTAACCATCTAATAATCCAGACATTTACATCAGGTTTATTCAACAATATATTTTATTGCAGCATGGTCGGTATGTACAAATGTCTGGTAACCGGTAATGTAATATCTAAATTTATTCAATGAATACACAATAGCTAGGAGCTCTTTTTCAGTCACTGTGTAGTTCATCTCAGCGTTCGACAGATTCTTACTGATGAAGTAAATGGCATAAGGCAACTTTTCATCTATGTAGACTAAAGCTGCTCCTATAGCTTTGTGAGATGCATCAGCATGAATATGAAAAGGAAGAGCCCAATTTGGGCCTTGGAGAATAGATGCAGTAGTCAACTTATCCTTTAGGGTGTCCAAGGATTCTTGGCAGCTTTCTGACTATAAAAATTCAGAGTCTTTCGCCAATAACCCAAATAAGGGAGAAGCTAACTTGCTGAAATATTTTATAAATCTCATATAGTATTGAGCTAAACCTAAAAATCTTCTGACATTCCTCTGTTTCTGTGGAGTTAGGGCACTTTTGATGATGGATATCTTATTTGGGTCTACCTGCAGTCCTTCCTGGGATATTGAGTGACCCAGGATAGTCCCTGCATTCATCAAGAACTCACATTTTTCGATACTAAGGGACACGTTCATTTCAATGCATTTGTTTAAAACCTTACCTAGGTTAGAGAGAGCCTATTGGAAATCAAACCCATAGGGTATGAAGTCATCCATATAAATTTCTACTGCATCATGGAATAGCTCTGCAAATATGCTTAGGAATGTTCTCTGGAAAGTGGCAAGGGCATTGCATAGACCAAAAGGAAGGACCCTATAAGTGAAAGTACCCCATGGAAAGGTGAGGGTGAATTTATCTTGGTCCTCTGGGCTAATATAGATTTGATTGTACCCATTGAAACCATCTAAGAAAGAGAAGAACTTCTTCCATGCCAGACCATCTAACACTTGGTCAATGAAAGGTAGAGGAAAATGGTCCTTCTTTGTTTCTTTGTTTAACTCTCTGTAATTAACTCAAATCCTCCACTTTCCATTTTTATTTGGAACCACCACCAGAGGAGACATCCACTCATTGCCTAAGATAGGGTAAATGAATATTGCTTCCAACAACTTCTGCAACTCTTCTTTTACTATATCCTTGAGAGTTGGATTCATTCTCCTTTGGGGTTGTCGAACTAGTTTGTAGCCTTCTTTGATGTGAATGTGGTGAGTACACATCGAGGGATGCACTCCCTTCATTTTTTTGTAATTCCAAGCAAAGGAATCCAAATTCTCTCTTATCATATTACGTAGCTCTTATTCTTGATGTACAGAGAGAGAGGGACTGGTTTTCAATGCTCTTTCAAGGTTGAATTCTATTGTCTTGCCATGATTAGGGTTTTAGTAAGCTAAGCATAGATCAATATGATGGTTGTCCTTGGTTTCCTTCACTACTTCCTCCAGAGAGATGGTTTTGGGAGTTGGATTTTGGAGAATGTGTTTAATCAGATCATCTTCATCATGCTTCTCTCCTCCTATGGAAGTTTATAGGGTATAGAGTTGGGATGAGTAGACTTCACTCCCTTCGTCCTCTTCTAGCCATAAAGGTAAGTCATGTTCTAGAGATGGCTGAGTAGGAGGGTACATGACCAATTGATTGGGAATAGGCCCATTTTTTATAGTTATATTTCTTGCCCTGTAGCTTATGTAGGCATCAACAGTGGCTAACCAAGGCTTCCCAAGGAAGAGAAGCTAACTATTAAATCTGGTCTTAGGCTGGAGAACTAATAAGTCAGCAAGGTATCCAAGAGTCAATGGAGACCATCACATCCTCAACAATTCCCTCAGGGGCTACTGTGGATTGGTCTGCAAGATGTAAGATTGTCATGGTCTTTCTTAATGATCCCTGGAGATTCAACTTAAGCATAGTGTCCTTAGTCATTACATTGATGGCATCCCCAAGATCAATCAAGGTATGGGGGACAATGGTGCCATCGATCTGTACATTTACTACAGGGCTCCCGAGATCTAAATACTTTGGGAAAATTACCCATCCCAGCATTAAGTCAGGCAGATGTCTAATGACATTAATGGCATGGGTGTCTCTTTTTCGCTTCCTTGGATGTTTGAAGCACTTCTCCTTAATCAGCTTGTTATAAATGGGTACATGTTTAATAGCTTAGAGAAGTGCGATTTTGACACATAGATTTTTCAATTCACCCAGAAGTTCATTCTCTTCTGGGGTATGCAGGATTGGATGGGTTAATCTTTCAAGAAAGGGTGGTGGATTCACTCTAGGTTATCTGGGAGAACTCTCCCAGAACTAAGGTTGATTCCCTAAATTTACACATCATAAGTAGGGTAGGATGTCTCTCCACTATAGAACTGATGTGCCTGTCTGTTGTTTGGGTTCAAGTTTGTTTGGGCAGGCATATGAGGTTGTTTAGGTGGAGCAGGGTGTAAAATCTATGGTTGAGATGGAGGTGAAGGCAATAAATCTAGAGCATTGTTGTATGGGAGCCTCCACCCCTAGAGTGGTGTATTTCACTAAGGTTGTGGAGGAGTATATGGCTGAAATGGCTGGTTGGTCGGCTGGTAAAGGTATTGAGGTGCAAAATACCAGGGAGAAGGTGTAGACCAAGAGGAATGACCAGGGGGGAACCAAGAGGATATGGATGTGTTTTGATTAGGGTTGTAATATGCATAGGATGACCCTTGCATTCCCTGCTAGTATGGTTGAGGCCCATGAGGCCTCCTTTGATTTATGTAGCAGAGTTGTTGAGACACCCCTTTAGTTCCCAGATACACAAATTTTAGTCCAGGCAGAGAAGGGAATTTATCTGTGGAGTGGTTTGCTTCACAGATCGAGCACATTTAGGGTGCCTCCTTGTGCATCTAGGGAAAAAGATGGCTAATGCTCTCTCTACTTCCTCCTGCTTCCTCTTGATTTTCATAGTTTCCATCTGCAAGGAAAGTGTTTGCGAAATTTCACTCTTGATATCTTCCAACATGTTCTCGATTTCACTTTTTATAGATGTGTTGGAAGAGGAAGAGTTGGCCACTATTTGAATAACCCTACCCCTTTTTCTAGCTTCCCTAGAATGATTCTTGAAAATAGTCTTGATATCATCATAGGGTATCTGGTATATGTCCCCTCCTGATAACATGTTTAGGGTTTCTACGAGATCCTCCCTAATCCCCCTGAGAAGGACAAGCTTAAGTGAGTTAGGATCAAGAGTGCACCTGGCTCTTTTATAGCTAAGTTGGAATTTTTCCTCATAATCCTCCAAGGACTCATCATGTCCCAAGGTCATTCTAAAAATTTCCTCTTTGGTATGTTTAGACCTGTAATATTCCCTATAGTTGTTGAAATCTTGCTGCATCTGAGCCCAAGTGGTGATACTATCCCTAGGTAAACCCATGAACCAGTGTAGGGATGCATCCTTGAGAGTGGATGAGAACAATTTAAATTTCTGATCATCAGAGGTGTAATCATAAGTTTTTCATATGACAATAAATTCAAATAGAAAAGTATTTGGATCTTCTAAGGTGATTCCATGGAAGTGACGAAGAGCAGAGGGGCTTACGTTTTTCATCTTGGAATCCCCATTGGTTTCTTTCATGGAAAAAGCACCCTCAATTATTTCTCTATCTTCCCTTTCATTTATATTTCCATCCATTATGTCAATTGGAATTGTTTCTTCCTCTTTCCCTATAGGCTCTTCAAAAATATTTGGTTGTTCGCCTAAGGGGTCCTCTAATTCAAAACCACTGAAGTGGGGGAAGGTTGGTTGTTTGAAGTGGTGGGGGTATTTGGTAGAATTTTTCCTAAGTTATCCCTATTCCTACGAGGCATGAAAGTCATGTTTTTGTTTTATTTTTCAAGATTTAAGACTGATTGCAAAATTGAAAAGACAAACTGACTTGAAACTAACTACTGAATGAAATCAATTGCAGAATGGAAAGGAAAGAAAACCAACTTACAACTAATTTGAAAAATTGAACTAATAGCAGAATGAAAGAGATAAGAAATGGAAGAAAGAAAGTAGAAATCACATCTACTCAGAAACCTCCCTAGCAACAACACCAAAAAGTGATGAGCACCAGTATTGCAGCAAGGATTCTGCAACTCTTAGGCTACTAACTTTACTTCATCAACGTGGGGTTCGTACAAACTTGGAGGTGACAAAGATGTATACACAAATAGATGTAATGGGTCCACTCTTTGTCATTGTTGAGCTGGGGTGATAGACCACTATGGATTCTCAAACTAGCCTTCTATTGATTTAGAAGAAGTTTGATTACCAGTTGAGAGAGGTTAATTTTACCCTAATTGAGAGAATTGAAATGCTACTTACTACAATAATGAATGACTGAAATAGATGCCTACAAAACACATAACTCATTTCGCTATTGGATAATATACCTGGGCTTCAAAAGAATTCTAATTTAACACCTGCGAAATCTCAACTAACCTAAGCATGAAATCTGATCTAAACAAGCACTTAACTGTTGTGTGCATGAATGAATATAAAGATTTTTTTTATTTTTATCTTTTGTAAAAATGTGAATGCTAAATCTTCCTTGGTTGCATGGTAGGTGAGATAGGTGTGGAGAGAGATGAGTGTAATGGTTCAGATGGCTTGGGAGGCAAGCAAGAGTATACTCCTATCTTTCGTGATGTTTTTTTCACAATTCGGGCTCAAAACATGCCACTACAGGTTTTCCTATAGGATGTCTACAGGATCTCCTAGTTCACCTACAGGATCCCCTGTTTTCCTATAGGAACAGACTGAAAGCATAGGGAGTGGGTTGGAAGGTGGTATGGAGCTTATGGAAGGTGAGTAATTGAATAAATAGGGCAAGGGAGTGGTAGGCACTCACTCAGAAATCAACCCAAAGCTTTATGATGGTTGGATTTGCTCAATAAGCATGGCAAGTTGTCCTTGTAAAATGATAACTCAAATTGAGAACTTAGTGGCCTTAGGTGATCATCGGTGGATATGGTTTGGATGTGGATGATGACATAAGGTTTTCCTGCAATGTAGAAACTCTTGCAACATATACATCAGTGTTGGCATTTATCCATAAATTATCTCAAAAAAAGAAGGGTTTACAAAAATATAAGAAAACAAAATTTGCATCATTTATTTGCCACGTTTATGCATGGGGATGCTTGAAACCTAGTACGAAAGCAACATGAAATCTAATGAAAAACTTAAGATATCAGAAATGAAAATTGCAACCTATCTTCTAAAACTGAAAGATGGTGACCTAATTAGCAAAAAAACCCTAAATTTCATAAAAAATCAAAATTTTGTCTTTTTAGGCTGAATTGGAGTTGTTCCTCAAGCCATGGTCCTAGGAAGGGAGGAATGAGGTAAGATCCACTTATTATCAGTCTTTTTTGAATATTTTCTTATCCATATAATGCTACTATTAAAGCTATTAAAAAATGGAAGCAAACTAATCAAATCTACCAATACTTGCAATTTAACAACACCAAAATCAATTTAACAACTAATCTATGAGATAACCTAAGAATAAAGTATAGTATGAGGAACCTCTATTTCTAGGGTTGTGCCCTAACCCAAGAGCTTCAACTCTCTTAGTCATCTCAGTGCTGGATCAAGGGAATGTTGCTCATTTCCATTAACATATCAAAAAATACATAGCAGTGTTTGGTCACAATCCTTCAACTCGAAAACTGCTTAGGTATTTGATCTAGACTTAAACAGGAACACAACAAATTACATGGATAACCATATACACAAAGATGCAGCGGAAATAATACTTCATTTCATTAATGGAAAATACTGAAATATGCTTACAACCAGTAATGGAAATAAACCAGCTAGGGTGATGGTAGCTTATCTCTGAGAAGAGATGTGTGGCTACATGCCTCTGAACTGTGTTACAATGAGGCTCGAAGGCCTATTTATTGTTGAGAAATAATGGAAAACCCTTCACATTCCAAAACCTAACCCTAGAAGATGAAATGCCAAATTGTGGGCCCCGTTTTTGGGTAAGTTGGTACATCAACTTCCTGGGGTCGCGAATTGGTCGTATTATCTTCGTTTGACACGCATGATAGTCTGTTGGAAAGATCTCTCCGAGGAATACGGTGGAAAAGACAATTTTTAGACAGAAAAATCGTTGGCAATAGATTTCCCAAAAAACGTCGTTTAGGGCCTCAAAACGGCTCCGGAAGTTTAGGACCCGAAAAACTGCTAAAAATAGTAAACTGTGCTATAATTAAGGAAATTGAAAAAACTAAAAGAAGCACTAGAGGGGATCCAAGTGGAATTAGCGGGTGGCCACCAATATCCACCTGGATCAGTCTCTAAGTCTAAACTTAGGGAAATTAAAATATTAATGTGGATTAATATAAAAATGTGTTAGAATGGTCCAAAAGACATGGATCAAGCTAGATCTAATCTTAGCCATCGATTAGGGACTTAATCTCGGTCGTTGATATGTCAACGAGAAAAGTATAAGAGGAGGCTTGAGGGTCACTTGGAGAGAACACCAGATGATTAGCGATTCTATTCTCTAGAGCAGGGTTTGCTAAGAGAGATAGAATCAGTGATCGGAGTTGCAGCTAGGGGGAAGTGAGTACAGAGAGACAAAGAGGCAGAGATAGTGCCGGGAGATCAGCGCAGGAGCCAGAGAGAGTGATGTAGTAGCAGCTAGGGCTCATGCAGAGGTAGTCAAGAGCTGCACAATGCGTCAGAGAGGCCAGCGTTGCTGACACAGAGGGCTAGAAGGCTAATGCAAGGCCACTTGAGGTTGATGCAGACCCATTCAGGGTGACGTAGGGCCAACGCTAGGCAGAGAGAAGCTGACACAGTCCGGAAAGGAAGATTTTAGGGTTTTTGGGGCAGATTGGAGCTGAGGAGCTGCCAGAGGGTTTATCCGGGGTTTCAGCCCAGACATTTGTCTCAGATTGAGAGGTACTACTGCCAAGGGAATTCTCTATTAGGTAAGCTAGATTTGGCACCCAGATTATACTCTGAAATTGCTTAAGAAGAAAACCCTCAGATAGCTACATCGGTTTTCCTGCATTGGGTTTTTCCAGGGACATTGGTCCAAAAATAACAGTGTCATTTTGTGTGCTTGTTTCTGTTTCCTTCAGTTGATGATCTGTAATATGTTAAGCATGCACTAGTGTTTATTTTCAGTATTTACATTGTAAATAACTTGCTAAGTAATAGAACAAATAGGTAGGAATAAATCAGTAAAGTGCATGGTGGGTTTCTAACTAATATACTTAGAAACTTCAACATCAATCTCCCAAGACTGCTTATGTGCACAACACCTAGCTGAAAAAGAGGGTAGAGATGTGATTTTTGAGGTGTTTTTGGCCATTTCTCCCTGTCAGATTGCCAAATTTTGGTGTGCCAATAGTCAAAATTGCATATTTAATGCCTTCTGAATCCAATGGTGGCCTTGGTTTTGAATTTGGAGGCCTCTAGAAGGTGCAAAACGCCTAGGGTGTTGCACATAGGACAGTCCAACTGTGCCAAAAACTATCAAAGTTTGCACAAAAGACCCAAAAAATTCAAAAATGCCCACAAACTTGTCAAAATTGATATGTGAGCTGCTGATGAAGTATGTCAAGCATGGAAAGAGACCTTAGGCAAGGATATCGAGTTTTCTCTTCTCTCCTTGCATATTTAGGGTTTCAGGATTTGACTTCACTTTCTTGAGTTTTGACCTTGCTATTTGGCTTCTTCGGAAATAATACTTTGCCATCCTCTTGTGTATGTCATTGTCTCTTTTGGGCTTTTCTAGGAGTTTCTCAAGATGGTTGTTAACTCTCTCAAGCCAATGCTTCCTGTTTTCATTGATCATTATGGAAAATTGCTAGTTCAACTTCTTTCTGTTTCTCTAGTTCTAATACTCTCTTTAGGCCTTCGATTCCTGGCCTTTTTCTTGACACTTGTTCTTCCAGCTCATCGGGATCACCATATTTTCCATATGATTCATCATGTAAGCCCTTAGCCTTGGTATCTTCTCTTTTGGAATTGAGAAGGTCCACCTCCATGATCAACTGTTTTGTTTTCAACTGTTGTTTTTCCTACTCAAGAAATGAAATGACATATTTAGTTCTTTACAATTGAGTTTGCAATTGTTTGATTTAGGCCTCTTTTTCTTTGATGATCAAGCTTGTGTTTTCATGATCATCTTGCTGATCCAAGTAAAAAAGGTCAGATTCTGTTTCTATCTCATGGAAGTCTTCATCCTCTAGCTTGATTTCCTCATGAACAACTGTCTCTGTGATTTTTTGCTTGCCCTTCTATACTCGCTTTGTTGATGAAGAAGACAGGGCCCCTCCCACAATCTGTGGGGCAAACACCTAGGTATGACCTCTTTGATAAGTATATGCCAATGTGCCCAAATATACCCTCTTAGGCTTAATGACCTCAGCTCTGCTAGGTGACCCTATATGATCATACAATGGTGATGATGATGGTGAAATAGGATGAGATGATGGGGGGATAGATGTAGTGGGCTGAGATGGAGGCGGTATGTTTTCAGTATGTGGAGCTTGTGGAGCAGTGAAAATATCGTTGGAAATGGAAGTGTCCCATGAGATGTTCAGTTGATTAAGGTGACAAAGGACAATGATCTTGATCAGAGAGTGACGAAAGAGGTTGTTCATTTGTAGATCATACTTTTTTCGTTGAACTCTGTATGCCATTTTTCCAATGCTCCTGAACAAATAATAAGGAATATTGAGCATTTTGACTCTTGTGAAGTGCATGAGCAACCTGATATGGTATGTGTCTCTGGAAAATCTGCCTTCACAAGTAAAGTACTTCATGATGATTTTCATCATGGGAGCATACTTATCAAGATGGTGATTGAAAGGGAAGAATTTCTTTCTCTCATTTCTATATCGAGGCTTCAAGTATGGCTGATAATACTGATCATCTAGGTTTTGAGATTTAAACCACTTTTCACCCACATTAGGTATTAGCAATGATGGCTGAGGATATGGTGAAGGTTACACAACAAGGGTCACTTGATTGTCCTTACAATTTAAAATGAAAACTCTAGTCAAAACAGGGTGGCTTTGAACTCTTTGTACCATTTCACAAAAATCAAAGCATCCCATATGCTTGAAACAAGTGACTGTCATGGGTGAGGCCATTAGTTCTCTAGCGTTGGTAGGCTCAAACCTCAATATCCTTCCTCCTTTGTGTGGCCTTCTTTCTTCTGTATCTTCCTCCTTTATAAAATCTCTATCTTCCTCTTCCATGATGTGTTTTTGTTCTTTTTGTCTTGAAACCCTAGGGATTAGGAAATGGGAGTGGGAATGGGGTAGGAAAAATGTAGGGAATGGGAGAAGGGATTAGGGAACTTAGGGAGGTGATAGGGGATTGAAATATTTAAGGGATTTGGGAATTGGTATTTTATTACAGGTATGCAATATGGCTGCCCAGGAATTTGCTGCCTAGGACTTAGGGGTTAAGGGAGAATAAATTTGGGATAGGGATTTAGAAATATAGGGGTAGGGATAGGGTTTACTATGAAGTGGGAAGGATAATAGGGTCTTAGGAACAATTTTGGAGGTTTAGGAATGAAACTAGTGTTTGCAAGTTTTAAGAGTTCCAAATTTCACACAAGAAACTTCATAGCATGAATTGATGACTTGTAAAATGTAAGGAGGGTATGGAAAAGGCCTTACTTACTTTCTATGAGGTTAAGAAACCATGTGGTGATGGTTTGGATCAATTGCATAAAATTTGGGAGCTTACAGATAAATTTTGACAGGTGCATAGCACCTTTTATGCATGTGCAGCGCCTGACTTCTCTATGTGCAATGCCTTTGATGCGGGCACAATGCCATATTCAAACCAAATTTTGAGTGCCTTACCGAAGTCCAACTTGCCCCATGATAGCTCATTGGAAATATATATCTCTTGGCGACACAATGGACCTATCAAGCACTGTAAATGATCAATTATGGCCCCTCAAAATCAATTCTCCCAAGACTGGTCAAAAAGTGCAGAATGAGGGTGCAAAAGTGGAGTGTGCTCTTGTAGTAACTGTATTTTTGACATTTCTCCAAACCCATGACACCTGTATAAAAAATGAAGGTGGTTTTTCTTCCTTGGCCTATAATGGTCAAAACCCTCTCTCACTTTTGTCAAATTCACCTCTGTTTGGTCATAAACATAGTTTGAAGAAACACTGGCCCTATGTGTGGCAAATGATTTGTCTCTTGGAATGACTTCTTGAAAAATGATGGAGACATGATTTTTATGATCTGAAATGACCCCATATTTGCTGATATGACCTCCCTTATGCCTCCTCTGCTCAGATGTCTCTGATTCCATAGCCAACCCTAGCTCAGTGGGAGACACAATTAGGGTTTAGTGCTTGTGGAAAAAGATGATTTAGGCACCCTTGGGAAGACAACTCCCTTTGGCATTCACTTAAACTTTTGAAACATTACCCTTTCACTTGACTATTCCCTTGACAAATTGATCTTTTGATGGTTTGGCATCTTTGGAACACTGAGTTAACAACTTGGGATGGTGAAATTATTACATTTGGAAGACATAAAATTACATAATGAAAATATAAAAACTTACATTTGAGCTCAAAAATCACATGATGAAATAATCATTTATCTTTACAAATCATCTTCACATGGTGAAGAGAGGTTACTGATCATTTTGACACTTGCTAACTTTATGCAATGGAAATAGTGTTTTATTGGACCTTGAGATCCCTAGGACCTAATGGTAACCTTGACTGACCAGAATTGATGGTGTCATGACTGATGTGATGGCATGATGTCATTAACTTTATGGACAATGGATACTCATCAAGGTTGAAATGAGCTAGCAAGGGGTAAATTTCTAAAAGGAGTAAAGGAAACCCTAATTCAACCTTCAGTGACCAAATTTTTGCATGATGACCTAGTGGAATGACAAAAATTTTAGAATGGGACCCTAATATGATATAAAAAGAGGATTTTTGATCACTGATGGCAGTATGCAAATATTGACTCTAACATTGACCTTATTGAGGATGGTAGCTCCTTGGAGGTGTCAAGAATACCATAGATCAAGTGCCTAACCATGTGGTCCAATACGGTTAAAAACTCTAACTGAAATGCTTGACTTAAACGCTGACAACTCAACTGACACAAACTGATTTGTGACGAACTGAAATCTGACTGAAAAATGACTTTATACTGACTTAACTCACACAAGTAGTTACAAAACTTATTAATGTCAGATAACCATCAAGATTTGACGGATTCAAATCTCGATGACAATCATTTGCATACTGAAGAAATATGTAGAATCATGTGAAGTGATCCTTCTAGTGTAACCAATTGAGTAGATGGCTTACTAAAATTATGCTCTCACTTTCGTCGAGCAAGTGGAATGATGTACATGTAGGCAACTCATAATAAAAACTGAAACCAAGGCTTATGCTAACAAACAAGACAACATTCATCTTCTCCAATGCTTGCAAAAGGCTTCTAAAGGGATCTTGAAAATCCTGAAGCATTACCTTGTCTTGAGATCTAGTAACAAAAATACAAGTACTCCCTTCATTCCGATTTGAAACAACAGTTGGTTGTTGATTGATAAGAAGGCATAGGGAAGTATAACCTTCTTCTATCTGAGTGTTGGTTGTAAATTCCTCGAGCATGAGACATTTTGACCTGATTTTTGGCATACTGTCTCTCTTAGGATCATACTCCTCAAGTTCATAGTCTAAGTCATTCTTAAATAGAAAAAATTCTTCAAGATTATCAAACATGATAGCCCTATCATCTTCATGAACGAAAACAATATCTATTTGTAGATCTATAAATTTAATCTCAAGATTATCCTCATTTAAACTTAGATTTTCATTTTCAAAAGAGGAAGAAGTTTCACTAAGACCTTCTTGACTATGTGAACACTGCAAACCTGCATTAGCTCGGGCTGTAACATGACTTTTCAGGTGTTGATCTATCTCATCTTCAGACAGAGGAGATAGTACTTTTTGTTTTCTTTTGTTAAAAAGTAATTGTTTTCTTTCCCTTCTAAGGATTCACAAGGGTGTTGAATATGGTCTTGTGTATCAAAATGACTAGCTTCTTAAGATTGTTCTTGAAACTCAAAACTGAAATTTCTATCATTTACCACAAAGTCATCTAAAGAATATTTTTCACTTACTTGAACAAAGATCTCGTATTTTTTTTCATAAAGGGACTGGATTACCTCCTTTTGAAGACGTTGTTCTGATGGGGTGAGAACACTTGGGTTGATAACTTTGTTTTCTTCATTCAAGGTGATCTCAACAATAGAGCTCTCCTTCATGGGATCTTGAACAACATACTCTTCATCATCACAATCTGAATCTAGATATGGAATAGCCAACTTGACCTTATCACAATCTGAAATTGGAACTTAATTTTCCTTCATACCATCTTCTGTTGCAAGCAGATCTGAAATAAGACCTTGTATTCCATCATTTTCAGCTATACAAATATCTTCAGCCTGCTGCGAACTTTCTTAAGCATCTTGACAAGTATCCTCTAAGCTTTCTTTATGCTGCTGAAATGGATTTTCATACAACGATTCCATGATCCCATCATTAATGAATTCATCATCTCCATAAACTCTCTCAAGATTATCAATAAAACTATCAACATGTTTACAATAGTTCAAAACTAATATCAAGGATGGACAAGATTCTTTATACCTTTCAAAGAACATGGTATGAAAATCCTTTAAACAATAAATACAATCAGGCGGCAAGCTTTCGTACCAAGATTGGGCTTCACCTTCTAGAGTGGCCATGAATATATTCATCAAGCAGTCTTCAGGAAAATCAATCTTTAATCTACGCACATGCATGTGAAATCTCATGAGATGAAGAGCAGCATCATAACCTTTCACATCTTTGAACATGCGCAAATTGCTTTGCCAATTTACCTTAGGCATTTTATTTTGGAAACCTGGAATGTGATCTCTTTTCATTGGAGCATACCTTCTTGCAACAGATCCCATCTTGAAAGTTCTTCAAGCTATTGATCTTAATGCAGTGGAGTCACCATGAAGTGTTGATTTTCTGGATCTTTCAGTCAATGGAGTTGCCAGGTGAATGATACAACCTTACTATGTGTCCAACTGTTGTTCACCATCAACATTTAGATCTAAATCATTGTCGTTCTTTCTTGGGGAAGATAGAGCTTTCGCTCCCCGGCAACGGCGCCAGTATGTTATCACTCCTCCACATCTCCAAGGCTGAGAAAGAGTCCAGCTGAGGTAACCATAGACTAATCTTTCGACTTGGTCGCTAGCCCTACCAGGCTGGAGAGGGCTCTCTTCAAAGAATCATAACCAAGAGGGCTGGATGGATTAGGGTTTTAGACTAGGTATAAAGTGCAGAGGTTGTTTTGATTTGATATGGTTGGGTTATTGCTGGATGAGGGTATTAGGTCAAAGAGGCTAGGTCAGGGAAAATTAGATATGATTGCAAACATTTAAAGGGGCAAGATAGGTAGGAGGCTTAGCACATAAAATGTGATTTGTTGAGATGGTTTAAGACTGATGAGGAGTTAGGAAGAGCCCATGAGATGTATTCTTCCTAAACTGAAGAAAAATGGAAAAATTATGATAACTTTCCCAAAACAGAGCATGAGAAAAAAGTATTATGCCCATCAACTTGAAAATTACCATATAACAGACATGAAATGGTTTATGAGCTTACAAAACATTCATACAAATGATGAAAAAGAAGAAACAATGCTAAACATCCATACCACATGTATCCCAAAGAAATAGTTGCAACTCATCTATTAATACTGGCCAAAATCTGATACAATTGTGTCTCTGATCACTAGTACCACATCCAACTGAGTCCAACCTCTGAAAAGAGTGAAGAAAGGGACGATATAGACATTAAAACAAACTCCTCCCAACCTCAGGGGTCGAACCCATGAAAGGAGGAGCAGTTCCACCAAAATCTAAACTGATAGCTAGAGTGTAGGGTGGTCAAATTGACTCATCCCTAATTACATTGAAACTGATTCATTTGACTTGATGAAGTCTATTTACCTAATGTATTTACCCCCTAGTTAATAGTAAAAGACCATAATTACATTTACCATATCAATTACATCAGTAAAAATTTGATTTCCAAGGATGAAAATCAAAATTGGAGAAAAACAGTGAAAAATCAGGCAAATTGTCCTATGTGCAGTGCTAGTGGTCTATGCGTAATGCCTTTGGTCTATGCGCAACATCATCTTCCATCTGTGTTTTGAAGGGGTTCCTGATGTCCAAATTGAGCTCAAGATAGCTCATTGGAAATATTATCTTGTCTACTTTCTAGAAATTTACTTGGTTCCAAAAAATGATAAGATTTGACCCTCCAAAAAGTCAATCTCCCAAGATTGCTTATGTGCGCAGCGCCTACCGTAAAAAGAGGGCAAAGATGTGATCTTTGAGTTGTTTTTGGCCATTTCTCCCTGTCATATTGCCCAATTTTGGTGTGCCAATAGTCAAAATTGCATGTTTATTGCCTTTTGAATCCAATGGTTGTCTTGTTTTTGTATTTGGAGGCCTCTAGAAGATGCACAACACCTAGGGTGCTACGCATAAGACAGTCCAACTGTGCCAAAAACTGTCAAAGTTTGCACAAAAAACCCAAAAATTCCAAAATTTCCCAGAAACTTGTGAAGTATGTCAAGCATGGAAAGAGACCTCAGCAAGGATATCAAGTTTTCTCTTATCGTCTTGCATATTTAGGGTTTCAAGCTTTGACTTCACTTTCTTGAGTTTTGACCTTGCTATTTGGCTTCTTCGATAATAATACTTTGCCATCCTCTTGTGTATGTCATTGTCTTTTTTTGGCTTGTCTAGGAGTTTCCCAAGATGGTTGTTAACTCACTCAAGCCAATGCTCCCTGTTTTCATTGATCATTATGGGAAATTGCTCATTTAGGGTAAGCTCCGTGGCTAGTTCAACTTCTTTCTGTTTCTCTAGTTCTAATACTCTCTTTAGGCCTTCAGTTCCTAGACTTTTTCTTGACACTTGTTCTTCCAACTCATCAGGATCACCATATTTTCCATATGCTTCATAAAGTAAGGCCTTAGCCTTGGTCTCTTCTCTTTTGGCTTTGAGAAGGTCCACCTCCATGATCAACTGTTTGTTTTCAATTGTTGGTTTTCCTGCTCAAGAAATTAAATGACATATTTATCTCTTTCCAATTGAGTTTGCAATTGTTTTATTTGGGCCTCTTTTTCTTTGATGATCAAGCTTGTTTTTTCATGATCATCTTGCTCATCCAAGTAAACAAGGTCAAATTTTGTTTCTGTCTCATGGAAGTCTTCATCCCCTTGCCTGATTTCCTCATGAACAACTGTCTCTGTAATATTTTGCTTGCCTTTCTGTAGCCGCTTTGCTGATGAATAAGACAGGGCCCCTCCCACAATCTGTGGGGCAAACACTTGCGTATGACCTCTCTGATAAGTATATGCCAGTGTGCCCAAATCTGCCCTCTTAGGCTTGATGACCTCAGCTCTGCTAGGTGACCCTGTATGATCATACAATGGTGATGATGATGGTGAAATAGGCTGAGATGATGGAGGGATAGATGTAGTGGGCTGAGATGGAGGGGGTATGTCTTCAGCATGTGGAGCTTGTGGAGCAGTGAAAATATCACTGGCAATGAAAGTGTCCCATGAGATGTTCAACTAATTAAGGTGATGGAGGACAATGATCTTGATCAAAGAGTGATGAAAGAGGCTGTTCATTTACAAATCATACTTTTCTCATTGAACTGTGTATGCCATTTTTTCAATGCACCTGAACAAATAATAAGGAATATTGAGCATTTTGACTCTTGTGAAGTGCATGAGCAACCTGATATGGTATGTGTAGAGTCTGGAAAATCTGCCTTCACAAGTAAAGTACTTCGTGATGATTTTCATCATGGGAGCATACTTATCAAGAAGGTGACTGAAAGGGAAGAATTTCTTTCTCTCATTTCTGTATCAAGGCTTCAAGTATGGTTGATTATACTGATCAACTAGGTTTTGAGATTTAAACCACTTTTCACCCACATTATGTATTAGAAATGATGGTTGAGGATATGGTGAAGGTTACACCAGCAAGGGTCACTTGATTGTCCTTAAGATTTGAAATGAAAACTCTAGTCAAAATAGGGTGGCTTTGAACTCTTTGCCCGATTTCACAAAAATCAAAGCATCCCATATGCTTGAAACAAGTGACTATCATGGGTGAGGCCATTAGTACTCTAGCGTTGTTAGGCTCAAACCTCAATATCCTTCCTCCTTTGTGTGGCCTTCTTTCTTATGTATCTTCCTCCTCTATAAAATCTCTATCTTCCTCCTCCATGATGTGTTTTTTTCTTTTTTTCTTGAAACCCTAGGGATTAGGAAATGGGAGTGGGAATGGGGTAGGAAAAATTTAGGGAATGGGGGAAGGGATTAGGGAACCTAGGGAGGTGATAGGGGATTGAAATATTTAAGGGATTTGGGAATTGGTATTTTATTACAGGTATGCAATATGCCTGCCTAGGACTTAGGGTTTAAGGGAGAATAAATTTGGGATAGAAATTTAGCAATATATGGGTAGGGATATGATTTACTGTGATGTGGGAAGGATAGTAGGGTCTTAGGAACAGTTTTGGAGGTGTAGGAATGAAACTAGTGTTTGCAAGTTTTAAGAATTTCAAATTTCACACAAGAAACTTCATAGCATGAATTGATGACTTGTAAAACATAAGGAGGGCATGGAAAAGGCCTTAATTACTTGCTAGGAGGTTGAGAAACCATGTAGTGATGGTTTGGAGCATTTTCATAAAATTTGGGAACTTAGAGATAAAGTTTGATAGGTGCGTAGTACCTTTGATACATGTGTAGCACCTAACTGCTCTATGCGCAACGCCTTTGATGCGTGCGCAACACCATGTTCAAACCAACTTTTGAGTGCCTTACCGAAGTCCAACTTGATCCCATGATAGCTTGTTGGAAATATATATCTCTTGGCTACACAATGGACTTATCAAGCACTAGAAATGATCAATTATAGCCCTGAAAATTCAATTCTCCCACGACAGGTCAAAAAGTGTAGAATGAGGGTGCAAAAATGGAGTGTGCTCTTGCAGGAAAATTTATGAGGTCTTTGCCAACTCCAAATTGAGCTGATGATATCTCATGGGAAATCTCTTTCTGTCTAGTTATCAATTTACTCATCAAGCAAGTCATTTGGATACTCCAGTGAGGAGAAAAATTGATTTTCCCAAGGTCACTCTAGAAATGCAGAAAACCTCTTGTAGAAACTGTATTTTTGACATTTCTCCAAAACCATAACACTTGTGTAAAAATGAAGAAGGTTTTTCTTCCTTGGCCTATAGTGGTCGAAAACCTCTCTCGTTTTTTTCAAATTCACCTCTGTTTGGTCATAAACATAGTTTGAAGAAAAAATGGCCATATGTGTGGCAAATGATTTGTCTCTTGGAATGACTTCTTGCAAAATGATGGAGACATGATTTTTATGAGATGAAATGACCCCATATTTGTTGATATGACCTCCCTTATGCCTCCTCTGCTCAGATGTCTCTGATTCCATAGCCAACCCTAGCTCAGTGGGAGACAAAATTAGGGTTTAGTGCTTGTGGAAAATGATGATTTAGGCACCCTTGGGAAGACAACTCTGTCACGCGGAATGAGTCGATCTTGCGGACAAGATAGACCTTCCTAGAATCTAAAGAAGATCTAATGACAAGCAAACCAACCAGACACTATCTTTCTCTAAATGTGCTTTTATAAATAATGGCAAACAAGTGTGTTTAAGGCCTACCTTATGTCCAACGCAAGTTTGGGGATGCCTTTGCTCCTTTGATCCAAGTAAGTTCCTTTGTCGCAAACCTGCAAAAACAAACAAGGCAAACGATTAAATAGCACCTGAATAACCAGTATTATAAAACATATTTAACATGAAAGTCAAGGAGTCCATGAAACAAATAACATGAGATACTTGTTGAGAAAAATGAGCTTGATTGTATTAATTCAAAAGGAGAAGAACCTTACAACCATTGCCTTGACGTTGTACAAGCTCCTCCCAGGGTCCAACAAGAAGTCTCCTCTACTTTGACAAGCTTCACTCACTCCCCAATGAAGCCAAAAAGGTATGTGATCTCTCCTCTTAAGCTCAAATAGGAAGTCTTGATTTCACTAGCATTTACCCTCAAAAGTTCAGCTTCTAACCTCCCCAACCACTGACCCAATGCCTCAATTATAGTGCAATGGAGATCAGTTACCAGGTCCTCCTTCAAAGGGATAGAATCCCCCTTCAAAGGGATAGCTCCTCCTAACAAGGGATTAGTTCCTCCTCTTATGGGATGCATGAACCACTTGGAGCGAACAATCCACGTAACAAATCCTTCTAGAAAACTCTAGAATTAACCCAAAGTGAGTTTTTAAGATAAAAATTGCGCCTTTTGACTTTCACAGGGGTACGCACCCTTCCCTTTACATACAGAGCTCATAAGTACGCAAATATCCTGAACAAAAGGTGCGGGCCTGCAGGCAAAAGTGAGAGAAAGTGCGGAACCAGAGTTACATTGCTTTTTTGATGTCTTTCTCTCATTTCTAAAGCTTGTTTTGAAGAGTTGAGGTCTGAGACTTGCTTAGGAAGCTGGAATAGGTGGTGATAGACCCATACCGACTGCAAATAATCAAGGTGACGATATTTTTGTGTAACAACTGACAAATGAACAAAAATCTTTAATATTGTCTCATTATCATTAGCACATAGGAAAATATTCTATGATGGGGGTGGATAGGAGATGAGAAATTCAAAGTTAAAGAATAATATTGTTTAGTGGTAGAATGGATCCAAGTTAATACTTCTAGATAGTGGGATTTAGTATGGAACAAAGAATTGAGGCCAAAAATCTAAACTTTTCTATGGTTTCTCAGGCTCAAGAAAACTCTAACCTAGGATTTGTACTTTGGAGTATTTTGAGGGAATGATGGAATTTTAAATCGAACTACACAAAGGAAGAAAAATTTTAGGAACTCATCCTCATTTAAAACATTAAGGAGTAAATTACAATGAGACCTTGAACCACATATTCCTAACAGCCATCTAGTTCTAAGTTGCTAATTGTTTAGGAGTTTCATATTTTGGGATCCATCCAAATGGTCCCCCACAAACATATACCTAAAGGTACATCTTCTCTAGTAAAATGGAAACCCCTACAGTTGGTCAAATAAAATTGAATTTCGATTGAGTGTCTAAAGGAAACCTAGGACAAGTTGGTTATGGATGATTATTCTAAAACTATGAAGGACAGATTCTATGCATGATCTCCAAATGGTAGGGAAATAATACAAATATTGGAGTGAAGAACAAGTACCAGTAGAGGATTATGTGGTTATCGATGAGAGATTTAACTCTCTCATAGATGACATAGATTGTGCTTGATGATCCAATCACTCTACAACATCAAATCATAAATGGAACCAATATTTTACAATATAAACTAATTGGTGGCTCACAATAGAATATTTTAAGGTGGATAGATTGTTAAGTGTCCCTCTAGTTGTCACCCACCAATTGATCAGACGTTTTGACAATCCATTGGAAAATAAATTGCCTAATTAAGGAGTATCTCATTCCACACCATTACGAGTATGGAACTCTATGGAAGAATGTTAGGACCCACTTTGATTTGCCTATCTAGATTCATGATTAAAGACAATCAAAAATTTGATGGGGTTACAGATCATGGCTTAAATAACTGGTAAGGGAGGACATGTGAGTGGTTGATTAGGAGGGATGCATGGAATAGTGGATGGAGGTTTTAGAGGCGAGTTATATGGTAAACATTCCCTATACAAGCTCCCTCATCCATCATTTCCCTCATGTTTGTAGCATGGTACCACTTGCAACCATGAGTTTGGAGAAAATGTTCGCTAATGGCTCAAGTGTGGGAGATGGTGTTTGGTCAATTTAGTGTCCTAAATTTCTCTACATAAATTATAAGTCTGGGTATCGTAAACTGATGAAGTGTAGTGCACGGTTTGTGCTAGATTACCCTTCTTACTTCATTGTTTGTATGTTTTATGTTTTTTGGGGGGTTTTTGGTCCTTTAATCCCTAATGATTTACAAGGAAACTAACAAAATATTAAATCTAACTTCTGTAAAGGCTACTAAGAACCTAAAGAAATGAGAATTAAAAGATCTTAAGTAAGATTTGGAAGCAAAGTTTAATTAAGAAATGAAAACAAAGTTTATATTTCTGCTCTTATCATTATTTCCAATCATGAACTAAAAAGTAAAAAGTAAAATTGCAACTACTGTCTAATCAATTATAGAAACAAACCAAAAGAAAATACTAAAAACTAAAAGTGAAATTGCAACTAATGTCTAATCTATTACAAAAAACAAAACTAAATGAAATACTTAGTTACTCTACCTCTCAATTTTGGGAGAAAAATCTCATTGTGATGACATTTTGAGGAATTTTGTACTTCATTATTCTAAGAGAAAATAAATGCAAAAATGCAGAAAAGACTCATTGTATGAATGAAGTATTCAACCACTTAGTTTAAGATGAGTTATCAACTAGAAGAGCTCTTCAAAAACATTCATTAACACCATGAGTCAATAAACTAGTCATAAAATGGAAACAATTGTAATGGCACTGATCAGTCTAATTGAAAATTTAAAGACTAGTGAAACAATAAATGAAACAAACTACGTTACACTACTGAATTTCGACTTCTAACTACTGATAAAAACTAGAAATAAATTGAATAAAAAGAATCTATTATGTATGGAAAGAAGCTATTCTACATTAGTAAAGAAATGATAAAAGTTGCATTATAAACAAGGTTAGTACAAAAATGATTATGAACATTGTGAGAAGAAATGATGAATTTACAGTTTAACTAGAAAAGACAAAACAAAATAAAATAAAACCTCAATCACTGCAAGGGCCCTTTGTAACTGATCAGGTTATACGTGCTTAATCAATCTCCAAGAAACTCTTTCATATATCCATAAAACATGCGGTCTTCATATTAAAACAGGAAAATGAGTTTTTTCAAAATTACAGAGCAGTAAGTCTGAGCTTAATACATAGGTATTTATAAGAAAATTATGCAACTGTTTTTGCATAAAAATAAGCTACAACCATAAACACGTAGAAGACAGGCACACAAATTTTCTTCCTCAGTTACTGGAGACATAAATCCAAGATGATGGTTGTTGGATGCAGTTGCACAGATGGCTATTGGAGTCCATGGGTTCAGGAAGTTGTTTCGGATAACGCTTCCCATTACTGTGAAACGTGTTGATTATCCACAAAACAAAGTCCTATTGCCTTTGGTCTCTACGTTTGACTTCTTTATTGACTGGAGTCTTGTACCATCTTCCTTGTCAACCTGGGCTAGGTGAATAGGACACGGTCCATGTCACAATGATTTCCAAGCTGCCCATGTGGTTAGTTTCTCCTCCTGACACCTAGAACCTGTTAAAGCATGGAAGTAGCTGCGGAATAGCCGATTAGCTTTAGAATAGGGTTCGTTTCGTAGCTAAAAGACAAAAAATTATTCAAATAGAAAAACATAAAAGCATAACATGTAAATCACTAAATGTCCTCCTTAAGGCAATATATACTGGTCATTGATGATAGGAATGGAAAAACAAAGAAAAAGGTATGAGAAGAGTTGCTAGGGAAAGAGCAGTTTTGAGGCTCAACATACCCCCACTGCAAAACCATTGCATGTCCCCATGCAATCAAAATTGTGAATTTCCTCCTCCTATTGCATTTGTTCTAACACTTCTTCCAACACATCCAACTTCCTCTTCTTGCTTTTCTTTACACTAATTGCCTTCCTTGGCTTCCTCATAAGAAATCTGTATTTAAGGTTAATGAGTGTTTTGATCAGCTTTTTATTTTCCCTTTTTAGCTTCCTGTTCTTTTTGTACCAAAATTCCAAGTGTAGCATTGTGTTGTCATGAATAACTCTATCCGGCTTATTCTGTTCCCTCAAGGTTTCATTTTCTTTTTGGATGTGCCTATTCATAATTTCTAGCTCAAAGATCTCTTGTTTGAGAGAGCTAATTAGAGTTTCTTGTGGGGTGACAGGCTACTCTGGATTAGCTAAAGTTCCTGGATCCATCGAGGTATCTCTAATGACTCTATGTAGTCATAGATTTGCTGTTGTATTGGATCTATGCTAGGAGAAGCTCTACTTGGGTTGCCTTCAAAATTCTGTGGAGGAGAGTTCGTGGACTTTTTTCAGATGGAATACTGTTAGGGGACTGAACTAGGGTTTCTTCCTCTAAGTTTATAAACTGGGCCTCTTTTGATTTCACCCTGTTCACCTTACCTCGGAGTCTAGAGCTCCTCCTCAAGTTTTGGAAGCTTATGGTTTCTTCTTTTGTGTCCTTTATCCTTTTTCCTTTCTCCTTATTTTTCTTGATTTGCTCCTTGATCTTGGTTAGTCTTTCAGACAGTAGTTGTTCATCTTCTTGAGGTGATGAAGGTTTTGGAATGTCCTTATTGATTTCTTCAACCATTTCTTTCATTTTTCTCTTTTGTTTGGTATGCTCCCTAATGTCTGGTTTAAGAGCTATCTCTGCATCATCTTTTTGTGAGGAGCTTTTAATGTTGATATTTCTTCTTCTACTTCTTATAAAATGACTTCCCTCAGATAAATCTAGAGCATCTTGGAAGAAATTCATTACCAAGAAGTCTTTCCATGTATCCCCTACACTTCTCAAATGAAATTCAACTAAAATCTTCACTAATCCATGATGATATAAAGTTGTTTCTATTGATTCAACTTTCTTTTGGAAATTTGTTGCCATTCTTCTCAGACTATTCAGAAGGGAAAAGGGAACATTGAGGGTTCCATTCTCTAAAAAATTCATTAACAAATGTATATGATAAACATACATAGACCCAAACCTTCATTCACATGTAATGAATTTTACAGTACTAACAACACGCTACTCCATTTGTTTTTGAGTGTTGAAATTGGAATCCCTTTTCTAAATACTATAAAATCCATACCTAGGTTTTTAAGAATCACCTTCTAGGATTCGTCATGAAACTCTTTGTTTTTAAACCATCTTTCTCCTATTCTTGGGAGTTCTGTTGCTTCTGCTATGAAGGATTCTGTGACTACAAATTTGATATCCCCTATTTCCACTTTCGTGCCATCAAACGACCTTGCAAAGAATTTAGTGATTTCCTTGTGGTAGCCGTCAATTTTTTTAATAAAACACAACCATCTGGCCTTCTGTAACATCCCCTTGAGCTGTGGATACCCCTCCATGTATTTTACCCCTATGGGCTCAGTTCTAACAATAAGCCCCATATCCTCTGTTCTCGGTTACCCTTCAAAACTACTCTCACTGTCTGAGAAATGGACTGACTACGTATATGGAAATGGAGTGGCTGGGTATATGGAAATAGAATGATTATCGATATGGAAACAAGATGATTGGGTATATGGAAGCAAAACGACTGTGGATATGTAAATAGAATCACTGTATACATGAAATGACTGCATAAATATGAGAGACAAACTTAAGAGTTGGCATGTAATAAATAAACAGTCAAGGTTTGAAGAGTCATAGATAGGTAGGTCATGTCATTAATCTAACCATTAACAGGTGTAGCTGTGGAGGATCGGTTAAGTACAAGTTATGGAGTTTGAAGCGGAGATCAGTTACGAAGGAATCATTGGACCGTTTGTCATTGAAGGTGGAAGATATGGTGGAGACATCGTGGCAGTCAAATCACATTATGGTTAATTAAGGAGACATGTGATCATACATGTTATACAAGCTTATGTTTTCAAAATTGCTTTTTGAAATAAATTTTTTTGTTTACCTTTGGAACTTTTACCTTCTGCGTGCTAATATTTTGATATTTGATCCAAAAGTACTCTAGGCATGATTGGTCTTCAAAGTTGATTTTTCTTCAATTACCTGCATACATGATTTTATTATGAACTAGACACTTGTGCCTGAACTGATAAAAAAATTGTTGCTGCAGAATTAGATTAGCTGCAGAACAGGATTAGTTGTGGAACGGTATCAGCTGCAGAATGTGAAAACGATTGCAAAACGTGAAACAAAGAGTAAAATATGGATTATGAATGAATGAAATGGAAATGGCTTAAGTGAAAATAAGACAAGATGATAAATGAAGAATGGAGATGAAAGAAATACTGGGAAAGGGAAAATTTATTGGTGAAATATGGCAATCGAAAGAAGTGGAACTGTAAAAGAAAAATAGAGTAAAGTGAGATGAGATACTGAATTTTTGCAGAATGCAGAGTGACTGTGGCTTTTTTCACCACTTTTACAGAAAGGAAATGGAAAATATAGGGTGTTAGAAACTTCTGATTTTCACCCTGTATTTTTTGTATAAGCATGCCAATCAATGATTGGTTTTCAACCTTATACATTTTTTTTTTTAAATAGGAAAAATAAAGACTAAGTTGGTGGAGAAGAAGGATTCTTCTTCACTAACTTCATTTCAAAATTGTTCTGGAAGATCTTGATGAACTCCTCCTTTGAAATTGGTTTTTGATACATTTTCAATCTATGACCATTCACAAGAAGAGGAGCTTGACTTTCATCTATTGTTCTGATCCTCACTGCTCCCTTACTAAAGACTTTTTCAATCTCATATGGCCCAAGAAAATGAGTTTGAAACTTCCCATGCAAATCTTTAAACTTTAAATCAAATAACAGTGCCCAATCTCCTTCTTGAAACCTCTTGTCCTTGATGTATTTATCATGCCATTTATCCCTCTGTTGTTGGACTATACCAGTCCTTTGAACTGTGTCTTGCTTGATTTCATCAAGTTCATTTAATTGCTCCAGTCTATGCCTTTGCACCTCTGATAATTCCATCCCCAACTAGGCTGCCATCTTGAAAGTTCTGATTTGGAACTCTATAGGGAATAGGACTTGTTTCCCATAAACAAGTTCATATGGTGTATGTCCCGTTGTATTCCTCCATGTAGTTCTATAGGCCCATAAGGCTTCAGGAAGCCTTTCTGCCCAATCTCTTCTATGTAGATGCACAGTCTTGGTGAGGATTCCTTCAATCACTTTATCTGTAGACTCCACTTGACCATTTTCTTGTGGATGATAAGGAGTACATTTCCTATGCTTGATTTTGTACTCCTCCAAAAGCCTTTCCACTATATTAGATGTGAATTGAGATCCCTGATCTGTCACAATTTCTCTTGGGACACTAAAACAAGTGAAGATATCCTCAAAAAGAAAATTAACTGCAGATTTTTCGTTAGCAAAAGATAATGCTTTGGCTTCTACCCATTTGGTGACATAATCAATGCATACCAATATATACTTTTTCTGCTTAGATGGAGGATTAATTGGTCCAATAAAGTCTAAAGACCATTTTTCAAAGGGTTCAATAAGTACCTAAGTTTGTAATGTAATTTCATTTGAGGGAGCAGGTTTCCCTACCCTTTGGCAGCTTTCACAGCTGCTGACATATTCTTTAGCATCTTTGAAGATGGATGGCCAATAATATCCTAAAGAAAGGATTTTATAGGTTTTCCTCTTGTCAGCAAAGTATCCACCACATGCCTCATCATGACATGCTTTGAAAATATCAGGCATTTCATATTCCTTGACACACCTTCTGATCATAAGATCTGGCCCTGTGTTATACAATTCGTTAGTGATCCATGAATATCTTGTACTTTCTTGAATAATTTTTCTTTTCTCTCTAGGAAACAAATGTGAAGGTAACTTCCCTATAACCAAGTAATTAGCAACATCTACAAACCAAGGAGTTTGGGTAGTTACTACAAAAATATATTCATCAGGAAACTGATCTTCAACCAGAGAGTCTTCTTTAATATTCTGAATCCTAAACAAGAAGTCAACAACCGTGTTTTGTTTTCCAGGTCTATCTAGCACAGTAATGTTGAATTCTTGCAAAAGTAAAAGCCATCTTGTAACTCTACCATTAGTAATAGGTTTATTCATCAAACATCTAATTGTAGAGTGATCTGTATGAACAAAGGTTTCATAGCCTGTTATCTAGTGTCTAACTTATTAATTGCATGAACAACAACTAAAAATTCCTTTTCAGTCACGATATAATTCAACTCAGTGGGAATCAAATTCTTACTTGTATAGTAAATGGCATAAGGAATCAAATCTTTTTGTCCCAATACAGCTCCCAGAGCTATATCTGAAGCATCTGTGGAAATATGGAAAGGAAGTTTCCAATTTGGACCTCTTAAAATAGGTGCTTCAGAAATTTTTTCTTTCAATGTTTCAAATGCTAGTTGGCAATTAGGATTCCAACTGAATTCACAATCTTTTGTAAGAAATTTGAAGAGTGGAGATGCTATTTTATGAAATTTTCTATAAACCTTCTATAGTATCTTGTAAATCCTAGAAAACTTCTAACATCCTTTTCGCAATTTGAAATTGATAACTTAGAGATGAATTCAACTTTAGATTTGTCAACTTTAATCCCATCTCCCGAAATGTGATGTCCTAAAACAATATTTTATGTAAACATCATAAAACATTCTTCATGGCTTAGTGAAAGGTTTGTCTCTTTACATCTTTTAAGAACTTTTTCCAAATTTTCCAAAGCTTCTTCAAATGTGTTTCCATAGACTGTAAAACCATCCATATATACCTCTACATAATCATGTATTAGATCACAAAAAAATTCCTAGTATTGCTCTTTGAAATGTTGCAGGAGCATTACACAACCCAAAAGGAAGTACTATGTAGGCAAAAGATCCCCATGGACAAGTAAATGTGGTTTTATCTTGATCCTCAGGTGCTACCTGAATTTGATTATAACCACTAAAACCATCCAAGAATGAGAAATACCTCTTACCTGCTAATGTATCTAACACTTGTTCTATAAAGGGAAAAGGAAGGTGTCCTTTAAGGGTTGCTTTATTCAATTCTCGGTAATCAATGCACACCCTCCATTTACCATTCTTTTTAGGCACAATTACCAAAGGATAAACCCATTGGCTATCTGAAATTAGGTAAATGAAGTTTACATTTAGTAATTTTTTGAGCTCTTCTTCTACAATTTCCCTAAGATTTGGATTCATTCTTCTTTGAGTTTGTCTGATCGGTCTACTATTTTCCCCAATATAGATATGATGGATACAAGTCTTAGGATCAATGCCTTTCATGTTGGTGTATTCCCATGCAAATGCAGCATAATGTTTTTGTAATGTTTTGGTTAGATCTTCTTGTTGTAGTTTCTCCATGTTTTTGTTTATGTTCAATGTCCTACCTAGAAAAATTTCAATTGTAGAGCTACCAAACTCTTCCATAGAATAGAGAGACATCTACCTAGATGACAAGTATTCAACATTAGATTTTTATTAAAATTGTGCATGATCATATTCTGAAGATGTTTCAAAATTTTCTGTTGTATTCAAATTTTGATTATCTTCACTAATTTCTGACATAGTGAAGAGAGGCTGAATATCATCTTCATCATGAATCCATTCCTTATCATTTATTTTTGTGATTTATTTTGCTGGAGGATACAGAGTAAAGTTCTTTGTTTAATTACCATTAGAAATATACATGTCACCAAATCTACAACTAATAAAAGCATTAGCTGTGGCCAGCCAAGGTCTTCCTAATATGAGTGGGTGTCCTCCTAGATTATTCTTGGGAGTTAAGATCATGAAATCAATAGGATATTCCCAAGAATCTAAGGATACTGAAATGTCTTCTAGCACACCATCTGGTTTGATTACTGATCTATCTACAAGTTGTAGTAAGGTAGGTGTATAAAGAAGATTGGGAAGTTTAAGCTGCTCCATAGTTTGTCTACTCATGGTGTTTATTGCTGCCCCTAAGTCAATCAATGTATTTGGAATTTCAATTCCATTTATATGTGTTTTAACAATTGGACTTCCTAGGTCCACATATTTTTGTATGGCAAATTTTCCCATCATTATGTCTGCTATCTTTCCTACTAGGTGAATTATTTTTGTTTCTTTTGCTTTTTTTCTTGGTTTTTTGATGCTCAACTCCTTTATTGTTTTGGCTAGAATTGGAATTTCTCTAATGGCTTGTAGCAAAGGAATTTTGATACAGACATTATTCAATTCATTTAGAAAATCATAATTAGGAAACAAGATCTGTTTTTCTACCCCCTTATCAATTTGTAGTCTCTCAGGAAAAGGAGGTGTAGAAGTAGATGTTGGTTGCTCAATGATAGGAGTTGTGTTCACTAGTTCTTTTTGTTTTTGTTTTTCAGTGTTTTGGTTTTGGAGAGATGTTTCCTTAAAACCTTTATTGAATTTTAGAGAATCTTCCTCAGAAGTGTCTTGTTCTTGAAGAACTATAGAAGGTCTTTCCTTTTCTAATATCCTACTAGATCTTAGTTGAACATCATTAAGATCTAGAGGAGTAATCATGTAAGTTGGAAATTGTTGTCCTTCTACCATGTAAGCATTCTAAGGGTTTTTATTGTTGGGGTTTGGTAATGGTTGGGCAAGTAGTTGATTTGGTTTCTGTTGAAATGGCAGTAAGAGTTGGGGATTTTGGCTTTGTTGTGGAGGTTGCTGTGGAAATGGCAATGAAAGTTGAGGATTTTGATTTTGAAGTTGTGGCTGCTGATTTTGTGGGGGAGGATATTTCTGATAGGGTGGAGGATATTGATAATATTGAGAAAATCTCCCATAAGGATTTTGTACCCCTTGTGCCCAAGGTTGAGATTGATACTGAGATTGAGATTGAGGTTGAGGCCAAGGTTGCTGCGAAGAATTCCAATTTGGTGGGGGTTAAAGATACACTCGATTATTAAATCCTTGAGTTTGTGGCCCCAACCAAGGTCTTCTTACAACAAAAGAAAGAGATTCTCTATAATTTGAGATTGTTTCCTCTTGAAAGACAACCTTAAGACCTGGGATTGAAGGACAACCCTTGGTTTCATGGCTTTCCGAACAGATCATATAAGTTTCTATAATTTTTGCATCTAAAGGGCATTCCCTTAGAGCATGTTTTTTTGTGCATTTTGGACAAAAAATGGCTAAAGCATCAGCCTCTGTTTTCTGCTTGTTTTGAATTTTAAGGGTGTCTAGTTGCTCACTAAGGCTCCCTAGAATGTCAGTTTTAAAGTCATCAAGCATATTGCCAATTTCTGCCCTACTTACAGAACCAATTGCAGATTTGTTTGCTCTAACAAGAGAAGGATCTCTCGGCCCTTTCCCTATTTTAGATTTCCCTCTTGAGAGATGGACACACAGTTATCCTATATCACTCAATGGAAGTTGAGAGATATCTCCCTTCCCCATCATGTTAAGGATATCTATCCACTCATCTCTAATGGCCTTTAACAAAAGAGCTTTCAAATTTTCTTCATCTAAATTGTTCATCTTTACTCTTTTCAAATTATAGTTCAATTTCTCAATCAAATCTTCTAAGTTTTCATCCTCTTTTAGCATCATTTTGAACACCTCATCTTTATGATTGGTAGGCATGCAATAATCCAAGTACCTATCCAAAAATTCCTTTTTCATGTCATTCCATGTTCTAATGGATTGAATGACTAACCCCATGAAACATTTCAAAGCAGCTCCTTTCAGTGTTGAAGGAAACAATTTCAGTTTTTTAGAGTCTTCTAGATAGTCATAAATTCTGCACAGGACTTCAAACTCAAACAAAAATGTTTCAGGGTCCTCACTTCTCAACCCATAGAATTTCGGGAGGACAGATGGTGAGATATTTTTCATTGTGGTATGTGTTTTCTCATCCACTATAGGGAATCCAAAAGAGTTATATATTTCCCTATTTCCTCTGCCTCCTCCATTATTATTTCTACCTCCTCCATTATCTCCTCTACCTCTCCCTCTACCCCCTCCTCCAAATAGTGAGAATTCTCCATCTTGTTCTTCTTTTGCCATTACAGTTTCTTCAGAGTCAGTATATGGTTCAACCTACAAGGTTATTCCCTCGTCCTCTGGTTCTTCTGTTCATGGACTATGGGAGATAGGTTCTACTTTTTGTTCTTCACCAGGTACTCCTAATTCTTCAACTATAATGGACTCTCCTATGGAGGTAAGAAAAACTATTCCTGTTGTTGGAGATTCAAAATTTTTCTCCCCTAGGATAGTCTTCGTAGAAGAAGTAGGAGATTCTTCTGATTGGATTTCTGGCCTTGGAATTTCAGGAGTCCTATGGCTGGGAGTATGAGTTTGGGATGGAGGTGTGTCTTTTCTTGTTCTCAGTGGAGTAGGTGGTGTTTTAGGAATTGAACTTCTGCCCCTAGCTATAAATCTACCCCTAGAGTCTCTTTCTCTATCCATGTCATTGTTTTGTTTTTTCTTTTTTTTTGAATGTAAGAGATAAGGCTACCTAGTTACACTTCCCCGGTAACGACGCCAAAATGTTTGGTCAATTTAGTGTCTTAAATTGCTCTACATAAATTATCAATCCGGGTATCGTAAACTAATGAAGTGTACTGCACTGTTTGTGCTAGATGACCCTTCTTACTTCATTGTTTTTATGTTTTATGTTGTTTTGGAGGTTTTTGGTCCTTTAATCCTTAATGATTTACAAGGAAACTAACAAAATCTTAAATCTAACTTTTGTAAAGGCTGCTAAGAACTTAAAGAAATGATAATTAAAAGAGCTTAAGTAAGATTTGGAAGCAAAGTTTAATCAAGAAATGAAAACAGAGTTTCTATTTCTTCTCTTATCATTATTTCCAAATCATGAACTAAGAACTAAAATGTAAAATTGCAACTACTATCTAATCAATTACAAAAACAAAACTAAATGAAAATATTAAAAACTGAAAGTTAAATTGCAACTAATGTATAATCTATTACAAAAAACAAAATAAAATGAAAGACTTAGTTACTTTGCCTCTCAATTTTGGGAGAAAAATCTCCTTGTGATGACATTTTGAGGAATTCTATACTTTATTATTTTGAGAGAAAATAAATGCAAAAATGCAGAAAAGACTCATTGTATGAATGAAGTATTCAACCACTTAGTTTAAGATGAGTTATCAACTAGAAGGGCTCTTCAGAAACAATCATTAACACCATGAGTCGATAAACTAGTCATAAAATGGCAAGAACTGTAATGGCACTAATCAGTCTAATTGAAAATTTAAAGACTAGTGAAACAGTAAATGAAACAAACTACGTTATACTACTAAATTTCAACTTCTAACTACTGATAAAAACTAGAAATAAATTGAACAAAAAGAAGCTATTATGTACTGAAAGAAGTCATTCTGCATTAGTAAAGAAATGATAAAAGTTAGGATTATAAAAAAGGTTAGTATAAAAATGATTATGAACACTGTGAGAAGAAATGATGAATTTACAGTTTAACTAGAAAAGACAAAACAAAATAAAATAAAACCTCAGTCAGCACAGGGGCCCTCTACAACTGATCAAGTTATGAGTGCTTAATCAATCTCCAAGAAACTCTTTCATATATCCATAAAACATGCGGTCTTCATATTAAAACAAGAAAATGAGTTTTTTAAAAATTACAGAATAGTAAGTCTGTGCTTAATACATGAGGAAATTCGAACTCCTTCTGAATTCTTTACATAGGTATTTATAAGAAAATTATGCAATTGTTTCGGGAGAAAAATAAGCTACAGCCATAAACATGTAGAAGACAGGCACATGGAATTTTCTTCCTCGGCTGTTGGAGACATAAATCCAAGATGATGGTTGTTGGATTCGGTTGCACAGATGGCTGTTGGAGTCCATGGGTTCAGGAAGTTGTTTTGGATAACGCTTCCCATTACTGTGAAACATGTTGATTATCCACAAAAAAGAGTCTTGTTTCCTTCTGTCTCTACGTTTGACTTCTCCATTGACCAGAGTCTTGTACCATCTTCCTTGTCAACCTGGGCTAGGTGAATAGGACACAGTCCATGTCACGATGATTTCCAAGCTGCTCATGTAGTTAGTTTCTCCTCCTGACACCTGGAACATGTTAAAGCATGGAAGTAGCTGCAGAACAACCGATTAGTTGTAGAATAGGCTGCATTCCATAGCTGAAAGACAAAAATTTATTCAAATAGCAAAACATAAAAGCATAACATGTAAATCACTAAATTTCCTCCTTAAGGCAATATATACTGGTCATCGATGATAGGAATGCATTTCTTCATTGAAAAAAAAAAAGAAAAAGGGATGAGAAGAGTTGGTAGGGAAAGAGCAATTTTGAGGCTCAATAGATGGTTCTTCCAATGGGTAGCTTTGATAGATGCACAATAGTAGTACCTCCCATGGCATTGGAGTTTGGTTTTGGATCATGCTAAAGATAGTTTCCATGAATGCAGTAACACACCTAAGCATGATGGCCACAACCTAACATAACAGTTTGGTATTATGGTTCCCAATTTCATGTATGATGAGGAAGTCATGATTGAGGGTGATAGATAGAGAGTTGGTTGAAAAATATGTGGTATGAAGAGCAAGGAAAAGGGTTTTCAGCATGGGAACTTTAGAGGAGTGGAGAGACCAGAATGTTATCGACAAGGTGTTGGCCCACCCTAAGGTCAAGCACTTGGCTAAAGGATGGATCCATTTAATCTGTAAGAACCGAGAGGATGCATAGAAGATTGGCAATGGAGTCTAGTTAATAGACTCCAATCTAGTTGCTTTCAAGCTCTGGATGCCTCTCTTCAATTCCCACAGGGAGAAAATGGATGTTATACCTATCTTGGTCCACTTTTCAAGACTACCCCGCACATGTGGAACATGTAGAGCTTCACAAACATAGGTGATACTTTGGGTAATTTTTTGGGGGAATACTACTCCTACAAGGAAACAAAGAATTTTCTGCTAGCTAGAATCCTTGTCAAACTAGATTTGAGGGAAAAATTATACCAGTCAATGAACATTGGAAAGGAGAAGGAATGGCTAGTGGCTCTGGAATATGAAGGGATCCCTTTTAGATGCAATAGATGCCACATGTATGGTCAATTAGCAGGAAGTTGTTGTTTACCTTTCAACCCGAAACAATTTCCCTCAAGACCTAACAAGAAACAAATAAAATTCGGAGGAGCACCAAGGTCGGGGGATAATAGATAGAATACAGATGATCATTTTGAAAAAGTGAAAAAAAGTGAGTGTGCAAACGGAGGAGGGGCAATCTTCATTAAAATTAAAGCTAAAATTAAATTTTTAGAAGTTTTATTTTTTTATATTCATTTTTGTTAATTTTGTTTAAATTTAATGTGACTTTGTAAATTCACAAGTTTAAATTGTATAATAAATGATATCAATGTCTTTAAAATTCACAAAACATATTTAAATAATAAAAATTACAAATTTATTCAAAATCATATTATGTTCCAATAAAACAAACCAAAACACAATTAATTAATTGTTATATTATTATAATAATAAAATTTATATTAACTAATAAAAAATTAAATATATATATATATATATATATATATTATATATATATATTAGAGAAGAGAGAGAGAGAGAGAGAGAAATATCCTCTCTCTCTCTCTCTCTCTCTATATATATATATATATATAATATATATATATAAGGCGTAATCTAATTTATAATGAAATAACGTTTTTCACGACATTTTCCCTCGTTAATTTTAGCCAAAATCTTGCAGATATTTTTAAAAACTTGAGTTTAAATTGTTTAATCTGTTGGATTTAAGTGCCCCAGGGGTTTTTCACAGTATTGAATCCATTTACGCATTCAAAAAAGCATTTTAAACAACAAAAAATTACATTCTTTCTTGAAATTGTTTTTCCAGATTATGAACTAAATCTTTAATCAAAGTGATCTTAAAGAATACAAAACAATGCAAAATGTTAAATTTAAATGCAATTAACGTTGGAAATATGTATCCAATCTTTTTGGTTGTTTTTCAACCAAATTTCGGTTTGCAAATAAATTAAAAACACAAATTTCTCTTTTGGTTTTTATATCACTATGCCATGCCATTTTCTATGTCATATATAAATGTCATCCATAATACCACATCCATCACAATGGGACGGATAGTTGGAACATTATTCCATAATACAAAGCACTTATGATTGGACAATGTAACAGAATTAAAAGGGCAATAAGTACACGACTGAGAGGGATCTATCATCACGCAAATCCAACCTACTACTCTACAATAGATAGCTTAGACTCTACATCATAATCTAGGATTTATTTTGCATAATTGTATATACACATTGTAATTAACACTGCAACTTGCAAGTTTAATTTAATCAATCGATATTATTGTGAAATACCATTATGTTAATAGGCTTAAGTAAAATGTTTAATGTGAAAGAAATGTTGATTCAAGGGTTTTGAATCTACATGCCCTCAAATGTCGAGATATATACCATTATGTTAATAGGCTTAAGTAAAGTGTTTAACATGAAAGAAATGTTAATTTAAGGTTTCTAAATCTACAAGCCCTCAAATGTCAAGATATAGAAACGCCAATATGTAAATTCAACATTTTACTTCTAGATAATATTTAATATGGAATTGGAGGAAACAAAGTTATTAATTGTTTGATGTATCCCACTACACCCACTCCATAAAAATAATGACAAATTTCATCCATTAATTTGAATTTTAAGAAGTAACTAAACTAATTTCTCCACTGTCCACTTCACTTTTGGAATTTGTTGAAGGAAAAGGAAATGACATCGTGTACAAATTCACTCAATTAATTAAATTATGAACTCGATCTTGATTGATTCTTCAACCAAGTTAGCGTTATTACACCCAACACAGGGTGACATAGCACATTGAATACCTAATGAGTCATTCAACAACTTTGTGTGTACTCTCAGCTCTTCCTCCTCCCTGAATATTGATTATCCTCGACACTCTTTCCCTACAAGTTGCATCCATTTTTTCCATTTTCATTTGCAACCTATCATCCATAGAGGGCGTGATCCGCGCAACCCTTCATCCACAGAGGGCAAGTTATTGTCCAAAGTCTAATGCTAGAATGTCATTGGCCTTTAATCAGCAACAAAAGCAAAGGTAGGGCTAGTTGATCTGGTTTTCAAATTCGTTGATTGAGATCGAGATGGAAACCTAGTAACATATGAGCCATGAGTAGTACAAATGTCAATATCATCACCAATAACATATGTCTAGTTTCTATCCATTTAGATACAATCATACAAGATGTGTCGAGGTGAGAGATCTAACTTAATCTAGCAAGTCAATTAGTCATTGCAGATTTGGTCCCTTTTTGAATTCTTCTCACTACTCCTCCATAACGCAGGTTAATACCACATACTAAAAAAACCATATCTCATTTCATATGAAATTTATTTAATTAGTCAATTTAATTAGAAATAATAAAGGGCATAACTATTTCTGAGATAAATCTCAACCTTCAGTATGTGAAAACTACTAAGAATATTTTAGAATATTCAGTAGAGTTTAAATTTCTACCATCCACGCAATAAAATCAAAATCGAAATTAAAAGTCAATTTAACTTATATATATATATATATATATATATATATATATATATATATATATATATATATAGAAGAGAGAGAGAGAGAGAGAGAGAGAGAGAGAGTAGAAAAAAAGAAAAAATAATATATCGAAAAAAATACATAAAATGACCATCTTTTTTATTTTATTTTTAAAATTCAACACAATAATACCTCCATTTAACCAACTAATCAAAAAAAAAAGAAAAAAATTCAAAATAATAGGAAAATGAGAAAATTGATTTATTGTGTCGAGGCACTCTTTAACTACTATGGGGGAGATGTTGTAATGTTTATCATATTGACTCAGTCAAAATAAAACAAAATTAAATTAAATAAAAAGCATGAAATTCTACAACCCATGGTTTTCTCTATCATATTCTTAACCTATAGTTTTTTCCCATGGTATTCTTCTTTAATGTGGCCTATCCTCTAGATCTATGAAGCACCAAGGGGTCAAATCTCTTTTCACCTTAAAAGAGGTTTACACCTCAAGGGAGAGATTAGGAAAATGGGGAAACTGGTTTATTAATAAAGTGTTGTAGAAACATTAATATATAAACTATTTATTGAAGACATAAATTAATACAAAGTCAATAGGATCATACTATATTAAAAGCCATATTTCATTAAGTTGGTAGAAAAAAGTTAAAATAACTATATTTTTAATAATTATATTATTTAGTTTATAATAACAATAATAATAAGAAATTGTCTTGCCCCATAACCGATTGAGAAAATGTTTCATTAGTAAGGCGACTTGTGTTCAAAATCTCACTGGGCTACTAAGCATGCGAGCTTAGAAGGAAACATCTAACTTAAAAAAAAAAAAAAACAATATCAATAAGAAGTTAATGTGCAGTTCATTGCCAAGCCATATAGCAAATGACTTTACCCCTTTGCATTTGAACTTATAGTATTGTAGTAAGAAATAGATACATATTTTTAAACCATAGATACATTTTTAACTATTATATTTAAGATATATTATATTTTTTCGAAATTAAAAATATAATATTTAACTTAAAATATATATTTTTAATTATTAAATATATTCATATCTATATATGTGGAGAAATTAAAATTTAAGTTAGTGATTTTTTTTTAGATATCCAAATTTAAATAATTACATTGTAAATATTAGAGTCATTTATCTTTCTATTTTTAAAATAATCAATAGAGTTTTGTATTAAAACATGATGGGGTTAAACCATATAGTTGGAATTTTTAAAAATGAGATATGGTAAATTAAAAGAGCATATTCTTAGTTTTTTTATGGCATAATTTAATTGGTTTTTATTGTCTTTTTCATTAGAATTTGATGATATAATTATTGGTTAGATCACAACTTTTAGTTGTTTAAAATGTATTTTTGAATGTATAAATGAAATTGCTCCCTCAAATATTTTTGTGGTACTTAAATTGTGCCAACTGTCAAATTTGTAATTCTCACAAATTCTTACTAGGTTTTTGGTAAAATTTACCAAAAATATGGCCAAAAAATGACAAAAAACATAAAACATTTAGGCTACATTATTCTTGCAGGCCTTTAAATATTTAAAAGCTTGGCAATTGTTTAGAAAATATTTTGAACAAGACGCCATAGGAATAATGTCCACTTGGATAGATGTTTATTTAGATTCTATATACTTTGTAGCAAATACAACTATGTGAGCATGTGGAAGTCCAAGTTGGGTGAGAAACAACATATTCCCAAAAGTTTGGCATGGGATTAGAGGATTTAGAGTTCACAAATGTGTGTTTATGGAAGTCCAAATTGAGTGAGAAACAACATGTTCCCATAAATTTGGCTTGGAATTAGAGGATCTAGAGTTCACAAACGTGTTCATATGACTTATACAAGGAGGAGCCACAAACTTCTAAGGAAAGTTGGTAAATGCCACTATGCATTCTAGTAGAAATTGCATGGACATTATATGAAAAAGTAGAAATTGTATAAACATTATATGAAAGGCTTTTTAAATATAATTATTAGCAACATTACAATTAAAACTCCTTCAGGATTAAGAATGTGCTATTGTGCATCAATAATGTATCAATCTCTATTCTCTAGTTTTATTATGTTCATTCATTTTCTTCTCAAAACCTTCTATAGATTTCATTAAATCATTGAATATATCACATTGCCAAATAATCTTTATTATGTCATAATCCATTTCCCTTTGAAAGAACTCCCTCTGCTACCTTCTTGGTCTAATTTGTGCCATTTGATCCTTCGTTAGACGATTGGATCATTCTCACCCATTGATTTGAGATTTGAATTGCGCTAAGAGGTGGTAGTTGTGACTTGCTCCTAGGATTCCAAATTTCCTGTCCATCCAGTTACTAATTGCTTAACTATAAAAGATAATCATTTTTTATTAATTAAAAAAATGATAAAAATAATCATTTTATTTTATTTTATTTTCCTTCCAAATTTATTAACTCTCATTTTATTATTATTATTATTTATTACAAGACTCACTTTATATCTTAAATTTTTCCTCATAAATTGAAGCTCTAAGTAGAGCTAAGCTTGATTATTGATCAAAGAAGAGTGGTGGTCAAGCCTAAGGAAAGCACTCACTAGAGAAAATGGTAGAATAAAAGTATAAATAAGAGAAATAATAAGTAAGTAACCACCAGTTAAACCTTTCATGAGCTTGCTAACACGAACAAAAAAATAAGTTATCGAAAATGAACCATCTAATACTTTTGCATTGATGTAAGTTTGGAAAAAATTAGTCGAACATCCCTTTAATAGGAGATCAAGAGCATAATGATTATATACCTATGACCAAGAATGACAAAAACAAATTCAATAACTAAGTGGTGGTGATCAGTATCAATCGCAAAAACACTGCATGACTGAGAAGTGTGAGAGTAATAGTTCATGTTTGATCCCCTACCTAAAATGTGTCTTGTGGTTCCTTCCTCCAAACATCCAATTATGCAATTGCTTCTTTTTAATATCATAGGCTTGCTTCAAAAAAATCAACCCAATGATGTAAAGATTACTCTATCCCAATTTTATATTTTTAAATGTAAAACATGATGTAAGGTTTCTTTCTTGCATCTTTCCTCAAATAGGTGTCTCTTCTTTTTAGACAAGTAAATTGTTTAATATTGAAATATTATATTTTGTCAATTTACTAATCTAGGTTTTACATTGTGATTCACTACAAATGAGAAGTGCTTGAAGTTCTGGGTGCTATTAACTTTGATAGTTGTGAAGACACTAAGCATAGCATGCCACTTTGATGACAAAGGTCAACCTAAGTTTTCATTTACGCCCCATTGATGTACTTATTTATGTTTTGTTAGAATATTAATGATGATTTGTTTAGTCCCTATTTCAATGAATTTGACTCTTATCCAGAGTCACTCTTAAAAAATATTCAAATGCCTGATATTGGTGATAGTATAGTTTGGAGTATCATTATGATGTTATTCTTTAGATTTTGGTGTTTTTTCAAATAATTAATCTTAGTCATATCATAAACTTACAATATTGTTTTAAATTGACATTATTTTTAGTTGAAGTGCATTGGAATTTTCATGTATTTCATTTTTGGGATTTAATTTTATAATAAGTGAGCACCTATACTTGATACACTTAATAATCCTATAAACAAATAGTAGATAATATGACAAACCTAAAAGTTTTCTTTCTTTCACTCCAAAATTTTAAACTCTCATTTTATTATTTGAAGTCTCATTTTATTATCTTATACAAGATCCATTTTAGAAATTAAATTTCTTCTTATTAGTAGGATAACATAATAACATTTTGTTTTCTCAAATGCACTATACTTAGTTAAGTAAGGATTATTTTGGTTTTAGATTTCATTATGGTAGGTTGGGAAATAAGTTATAGGAAATAGTTCATTCTTAACATAAACTATTTTTATACTATCATCATTCCATAAAAGGAAAAATAGGGAGCTTATATATAATTATTTTAAAATAGAGATTTAAAAACTTGTCTAGCCATTCAATTGCAAACAAAAAAGTAGTCAAATCAATATACTATCAATCTACTACTTCCCACAACCAATTTGCTATCAACTATTTCCAGATCTAACAATTTTCACCAAAAATAACAAACCATTACTATTGTTTACCTGGTTTTTTTCCCCATTTTATTTTTTGAAACACATTTGCTATTATGTTACTATTGTCAATTTGATATCAACTATTTCCATATCTATCAATTTTCACCAAAATTAACAAACCATTACTATTGTTTACCACCTTTTTTTCCCATTTTATTTTTTGAAACACATTTGCTATTATGTTGCTATTGTCAATTTTCTATCAACTATTTCCAAATCTATCAATTTTCACCAAAAATAACAAACCATTACTATTGTTTACCTACGTTTATTTTCCCATTTTATTTTTTGAAACACATTTTCTATTATGTTACTGTTGTTTTCCTGTGTTGTTTTTCCCTCTAGATTTAGTTGTCAAGCTTTGGATTTCTTGTCCCTTATTTAACATACTTAAATGAACATTTGGTCCATCCTATCTTTTCATTTTGTATAAGAAACTATATTCCCTATTTTCACAACAAAAATATAAAAGTAGCACATTTCTTCACTCAGTCCTCATGTGGAATAGAATATAAAGGTTGAATTGAGTGTATACAATCTATCCTAAAAAATAGTAGTTGTGGGTGGTCTTTGATATTATTAGTTTCATGAATTTTATTTATTAAATTAGGAGCAAGCCAAGATCTACTTGGATGCTTTTTCTTAATAGAAAAACTTGTCCTATATTTACTTTCTTGCATGTATATCACTTTGGTTTCTTTTTTGCTAGACATTTTAGATAAATGGATTAAGCGTATGTTTTACTATATCAATATGTTTCATCTTACTTGAATTTTCTCTTCCCAAAAAGAGAGTCTAGAACTAGCTTTAAAGAATATTGTAACAGTAAGGTTTGGTTCAGGTATAAATTGTATATACTTGGGCATTGTGCTTTTTTGGGTAAACCACTCAATTGCATCTATTTGGACAGTTTTTGGAATTTGTTCTCTAAGCTTGATGGCTCCACCATGGCTGCTATGTGGTTTCAATGGGGTAAACTCTAATCTCTTAGCTCCATGACATTGGGCAGTTTTTGGAATCTGTTTCATATTAAAAATCAATGACCTCTGTCAAATTTATTTATTTATTTTTCATCTTACTTGAGTTTTTCTTCTAAAAAATCAAACTATTTGCTTTAAAACATATTTTACCAATGAGAGATTTGGTTCAATGTATATACTTGGGCAGTGTGCTTTTTCTTTTGGTGAATTACTCAATTACGCAATTGTATCTATTGTATCTATTTGCTACTTAGACAATTTTTGGTGAATCCCCCAATTACATCTATTTACTCAATTTTTAGTTAACCATCCAATTAATGTTTTTTTTGTTTTATAAAACCACTCAATTACCTCTATTATTCACCGACCTTTTTCAATGGAGGTTAATTAATCTTATATTAATTACCCATGAACCATCTAATAAAATTAAAATTATGTTATCTTAAAATAATGTATCATCCTAATTCACTTTTCGGAGTATGCTAGGTAAATTGTTAAAAATGTGCACATGTCACCCTAATTCAATTTTCGGGGTATGCTAGTTAAATTATTAAAAATGTGAACATGTAAAGTGGAGTGCTCTTACCACCAAGACACTGACAGATTCCAAAAACTCAAACCGACAGTTTCCAAAAACTTAAGTATTATTAAAAATGTGAACTTGTAAAGTGGAGCGTTCTCATACCACTAACACACTGATAGATTCCAAAAAAAAAAATTGAAAGGAAACCTTTCGATGGTGAAGTTACAATGAGATTCTGAACTTTCTTTCCTTCCCAACAAAAACTTGTAAATCTGAAAGCAGCTTTGGATGGTGAAGCACTCCAATTACCATGAGATTGTGGCATCTTTGTTTATAACTATTAGTCCGTTCGGTGACAATAGTATAGGGTTTGTTGGAACGGTTTGAAAACTGAATACAAAGTGGAGAAATCTGATTCCAGGGACCATTCCAGCAAGATCAGGATACTCCCTCTTGACCTACTGAAAGTGAAGTCAGAAAATGCTTGCAGAGCCATAGAAGCCATGTCGGTATCACCAACCCGAAAGGCTTAACATGCCTTGCAATTAATTACGGGACCTTGAAACATTAAAGCCCATTAAAAACATACTGACACTAGTATGTAACAGCAACCGCAGAATCATGTTTGTGGATTCGACCTTGAAACTACTACAGAGCGATATCCCACTGACTTGTACAGAGTTATATCCGCTAGAAAGGAATATCCCACTGATATTGTTCAAAAGATTTCTGTGTTGGTAAAGGCTTCAAATCAGCGCTGCAGAGCATTATTCTCGCAGAGGATCCATGTTGCCACAGAAGGCATCTCGCCATTACTAACCCTCTCGACTTGACACGCCCCGCCGTTAATTCCGGGACCTTCAAATATTAAAACCCAGTACAAACTTACTGACGCATTACAGAATTATATTCATAATTACCTGTTCAGGAATTCCGTTCCGGCATGGTAGGAATTTTAAATTTGAAATACTCTTCAGGCAGAGAGCCATGGCTTGTTTTGATCATTCTAACATGTTGGGAAAATTTTTGGCTGCAGTTGCCGTGAGCTGCATTCTGGGAACTAAATAGGCCATAAAGAGAAATGACCGTGCGATTGAGAGGTGGAGAGCCGATGGCTATATCCACCAGGATTGTGCAACGCTGTTTTAATACTTTAGCTCACCATCTCAATTTAAACTGGTAATTCTTTGATGGTAATGTTTTATGTTTAATTATTTCTATTTTCAATTTCAATTTCGTGTAATATTTCTGCAAGAACACATAATATTTTAATTATTTAAATATTTCAATCTCATGTAACATTTTATATCTAATAAGAATTGATTTATGATTTATTATTTTCACATTTTGATAAATAATTTTATATGGTTTTTATATTACAAATAAAACTTAATTTTATTGGAATGAGGAATGGAGTGTTGGTAAGATTTACTTTCTGGTGAGTTTGTTATCCCAATGTGAAGCAAAACAAAATTCACAGACAAATAATCTCATTTCATTACTATAGGTTATAGATTATATAGATTAAGAATTTTTTTAAAATAAAACATAACTAAATCTCTACGATAATGACATTGCTTCACTAAACTAACCTTATAATATTTTTCTTTTTGTTGAACAATATAATTGTATATGGGTTTTTTGTTAGAAAATTTAATAGAGCAACATATTCAATAATATTCTTTATTTTTCAATATATTGATGATGATATTGAATCTTAAATTTATATGTATTTAATGACGTGTTTTATATTTATTTTATATAATTGATTTTAGGTTTTATTTTATTACTAATTTAAACTCCTGTAACTATAAAAATTAAATGGCTAATTAATATAGATAAACATTAAAATACTTATCTCATGATACATCTTATATTACCAAGATGAAAAGAAATCATAAAAATTAACTATTATTATTATAAATTAAAAAATAATAATATATGAGTTATATACATGTAAAAAGATTTTTAACTATAGAGATTTATGACCACTTTATCATAGGGATTTTTAGCATATAATCAAGGGCCAATGTCATGGCTTACTAAAGCTAAAAAAACCATAACATTTCTTTTAATTAATCAATTTAATTAAAAGGGAAAAAATGACATAATTACTTTTGAGATAAATCTCAACCTTTAATTGTGATCACTACTTAAAATATTCTAAAATATTCTTTGAAGGTTACATCCCCACTATCTACATTATTATATCTGCCCATAGACATGGTAGTATTTTGTTTTCACTTTGTATTAATTTGTGTTTGACCAAAAAAGTTTATGTGGTTTATGATAGTTTAACATTGGGAAATCAAATTTTCTTATTTTTTATTATTATTTAAATTTATTCATTTGTAAGGCTATTGTTGAGGTGATGTTTTTGATGTTTTTAGTAACTCCATTTCTATTGGTTACTAATTTTTTGTTTTTAGTTTTTTTTTTCAATTTTTTTTTTAAGTTTATTTTCCTTTTTATATTATTACCATTGTTCATGAATTATAGTTTTTTCTCCATATTTTTAATTTAGATGACTTATTATTATATTAAAAACATATTTAATAAATTTAATTATAAACAATTTTGTATATTAATAAAAAATTAAAACACATACACCATATATATTGAAGTGTTATATGTTATGCAAAACAATATTATTTAATCATATTTCTTAATTTTTTATGATGGCATTCAACAATACAATATTTTTATTAATTTTTTTGTTTTGTGATTAAATTTTTTGTATTTATTATTTTTAATTTAATTAAGCTATATTTAAACTAAGCTGGTACTAGCTATTATGTAGCCCTCATGGATAATTAAATTAAAATTCTAAAAACTCTATTTCAAAATAAACATATCTATTACCTAATATCTTTCTTTTTCCAAATATCTTTTAAATAAAATATATTTCTGTTTAAAAAGAATTGTTAATTTAATATAGCTATTAATTATATATTATATATTTATAATTCGTTAAATATACATATTCCAATCCAGATATGTTATTAATAAATATGTGCTTTAGTTTTAATTTTAACATTAACATAAATTTTCTCAATACTTTTGTAACACCTGAATTCTCAAATTCAACGCTGATAAAAAAATCACCCTTAAACATAACCCTTAATTGAAGTAATATCCCACTAAGTTGTCCAAAGATTATAAAGCTAGGATAGAGGCGAACAGTATCATTCCATCTTCACATATTAGGGTGGAGAAGGATAATCACAAAAGTAGGATCAGACAATGGCATGACCTCAGGGTTATACAAGTTGCGCCTTCTTGCATGCAAGTTAAACAGAACAAGTGTGGAAAAATTGGATAAATACCAAAAGTATGGGAGAGGTGGGAAATTTCAATGGCGAGATGGACTAATTTTTATTTTTTATTTTTTATTTTAAATATTTCTTAATTTAATTAAAAATTTATTTATTTTATATAATTAGTTTTTTTTATTAATTTTAACGTAATTATATGTTTTTATTAAATATTTTTTTAGATATATATATGAATTTTCAAATCAGAAAAATAATCGTTCCTATTATATATAGAAAAATATAAATTTCTTTAGAAAGCTATGTAAAATAAATAATTATTATAAGATTTTGATAATGTTGTATATAAAATATAGATTTATCACTATTAACTATTAAAAATATTATTATACAGTAAAATGAAATAGCATTAATTAATTTTTAAATAATAATAATAATATTTTTTTTTTAAAATAAAGAATAAATTTAAATATTATGTTGATGATAGCTTCTGATAGCTATTGTGACATATTGATGAGGCCCAAAGGGTGAACACTTTACCCATCTAGGGTCTCCCAATCATGTACACAGGTATCCCGAAGCTCTCATCAACAAGATGTCAACACAATGTTATTGACTATGGAAACATTCATGCTATCAAATTTAAATATAGTTTTGATGTGATATTATTTAGATTTAGATAATTTAAATAATTATTTTAATAAAATTATATTGTTTTGATATGATATTATTTAGATTTAGATAATTTAGATCATTATTTTAATAACATGTATAAATTTTAACGTAATGTTTATTTTAATTTTAAATCAAATTTCAAACTAAATGATTATAACTAATTTAATCATCATTTCAAACCATGTACCATAATATAATTAAAAATATTAAAATAGAATTTCAATATATAATTAATAATTGATAACACATATTGAACAAAAATAAAATAAATTAAAGCTAGAGTTAATAGAAAATAGACATTGTTGCACATTTACATTGAAATATGTATTTTACAATGTTCTAGTATATTTTTATATAACAAACATTTAAGATGTCCAATCATGATAGCACCTAAAATAATTAATGGAGGTTTCCATACACATGAGGTTTAGTATTACCCAGAGTTCAACAACCTATTCCTCCATGGAATCATCATCATGCACATGAGAGTTATCATGAGAGAGCTCTTATGGTGATGAAAGGGGTGAGCACATGGATAGTTGGCATGATTCAAAGGTTTTGGGGAAGAAAACAAGTAGTATTTTGGCATTATTACTCTTTGAGTACTTAGTTCTTCTAGTTCTTCTATTATTTTTTGTTTTTAAATGACCATAAACAAGTTTTTTATTGGATGGTGGTAATATTAAAGTCATTACAGATTTGTGTTCCTGTGCTTTAGTTTATAGGAATGCAGTCTCTTTCATTTCCTCATGTGGAATAGGTCTCTTTGTGGGTTTTAGTTTCAATCTTAAATCTTAGTGGGAATGCACAAGCAACACTCTTGGTTTCTGATAAAGATATCTCTACCATCCACCTTTGGTTTCATTTTCAAAGGTGTCTTTGAATCTCATCCCTCCCTCAAGTCTCTTGTCTGACTTTGGTTCCTCTATGGGTCTTAGTCTCAATTTTGTCCACCTGTGGGAGCTTGTTAGTCCCCTTCTCAATTGTTGAAAAAGATTTTTCTTTCATCTCTATCTGGTTTTTTAGGGTCTCACATCTCCCTTTGGTTTCTGTCTTGTGATTGGTTTCCCCATAAATTTCAGTGGTTTTATCATTGAGGCTCATGAAGTATTTTATTCTCACTTGTGTTTTTAATATGGGACCTCTACTTCTCATTTCAGCCCCCCTTTCTATCTCTCTTTGTTTTCCATCCCCTATGACATGATGTCGATAGTTGTTAGGTTATTGGATCATCAAGGTTGTAAGGGAAATCAACACCCTTCTTGCTTGAGTGCTCAACAACTAGGAGAAACACCAACGACAACTTTTATGAAGAACACTCTTACTGAAATTGTAAGAAAATTTCAAAATGCAGAGAAGGGAGTAAGGACAAAGAGGAGATTCATCTCTGATGTTAAAGTAGAGGAAGGGGTGAAAATTTGGATTCCATGACGGAGATGCAATCAGAGGTGGGGCTTCTTCTTCTATAGGGCCCATGCCTTTCAAAGAAGCCCTAAAGTCAGATACCAGTCCTTAGCCTCCCAAGGAGCTCTCATGCCAATCTTTTGGTGGAACATTCTCCAAATAACCCAACGTTAGAGGTGAATGAGATCATTAACAAGAAAAGAACAACAAATTTTGAAATTCAGTCGATTATATGTTGTTTTAATGTTTTTTTCCCTCATCATCTACCATCCAAGATTGGATCCACTAGAACTGGTCCCAAAACTTAGATTTGTTCTTTTTCTCAAAGGGATATTTCATGGTTTTCTTTAAAGATCTGGATGACTAGAAGAAGCTTTTCGACTAGGGGCCATGGTTTTGGGGATGGGTTGGTTTTTCGATTTAGCTGTGGTTCCTGAAGTTTAATCCTCTCACCATGAAGTCCTTGCCTGTTCCTATTTGGGTTAGATTCCAAAACTTGCCTCTTTGATGGATTTGGCAGAGATTTTAGAGGATATTGTAGACTCTATAGGCAACTTTACCAAAGTGAATAATGAAAGATTTTTAAAAGGTTTCGTAAGTTATGTCTGCATATACGTGGAAGTGGACCTCAATCAAGGTTTCCAGATAAAATCATCCTAAAATGGGAGGGTAAGGAGTATATCTAGTGATTGGACTATAATAGCATTTCCTTTAGGTGTAGAATTTGTCAACAACCTGGGCACCTTCAAAATGTTTTCCCCTCTTCAAATGGGCATTCTGTAACCAATAATCAAAGAGAATTTATCGTGGTTGGAGAGATATGAAGGTTTGAGTAGAGCCCAAGAATTATGTAGGTTAAAAGAAGAACAATCCCCATAAATAGAATCCTCCTCCTACCAACTTATCCTCTCAGGATAATAGGAAGCACCTAGCTGCATTAACACAACCCCTAGCAGTGGAAAATCTTTCGACAAAGGACAATGAGAGATATTCAACCATAATCGTACCTGCAATTTGTGGATAGAAGCATAACCATGATTCTGATCATTCTAATAGCGAGACAAAGTTATCAAATCCGACCGATCAAGTAGATATGGTTCTTTCTCAAAAAATGAATTAACATTATTCTATGTTGCTACAAATGGCTCTATAGGATGGATTGATGTTCATATGAGAAAGGGTTAAATTGAAAAACCCATTAATCATCCTAGATTTTTAAAACAGGAGTGTAGTAGATGTACTTTGAAGTATTTGATTCCCTAATATAGTATGATTTTATGGAATTAATAGAATTTAATTTACAAAAAAAAATGTAAAAGCATGTTTTTTTAACCATAAATATAAACATGAATACATTGGCACCATAATTTCATAATATGAACAGAGTTAAACAATAATAAATTTTGACCTAAATAGTTGATAGAAAAAAATTAACAAATATTAAACCAAAAAATAGAATAGACTAAAACCGTAGTTAACAGAAAATAGACATTATTATACATTCAAATACCTTAATAGGTTTATAGGTTTGCAAGCCATTCTTCTTTGAACCATTTAAACTAACAATAGGAAATTCTTCATATTATTTAACATCTTTATCAAATATTTCAAAGGAAGATAGCTCGAGTGGTAGGTAGTGGGTTTAATTTCCCCTCCACCTGGGTACTATTCTTCGGAGACATGTTACCTTATGTGGCAAAAAATTGAAGAATTTGAAAATTGTGATGCGTAATTCCTGTAAGCTCGAAGGGGTAATAAAATCTAAATATCTTCATATTGAGGTGAATAGTGGTAGTTGTTGTGATTTGATCTTTGATTTTGCCCAGAACAAACCATTGAAGTTATTGATTCATCAGTTGTCATGAAAAAAAACATCTTTATGAATTATATTTTTTTTTTCAATAATGCCTTTATGAATATTATTTTGTATAGGGAAAAGCTGAGAAAGTGACCTTTTTGCACCCAATTGTTGGACATGTTTCCTAACACTATGTTTTTGAGTGACTACTAGACTTATGTTTGTGATTTTGGTGTGCATGGAATTCCATTGAGTGGGAACCTCTTGATCTTGAGAGCTCACCCCCACATTGCTAGTGTTTTCATCTTTCGTACATCCTCATCACATCTTAGGGGTTCATGGGGAAGAAGAGTACCCAAGGAGAAAGTAGGGAGGTTCACCAATGAGTCAACAATGTTCGATAAGATATTGAAGATTTAACTATTGTAATGATCCTATTGTGAATAAAGGAATCTACAACATTCAACATCATCATTTGAAGCTTCATCTTGTTATGTGATGGTGAATAGTATTACTTGTAGTAGTTTAATATGTATTGTTATAAACTAGAAAAAAATAGATTGAGTTCGAATTATGTTATTGTGAGCCGAAGGAATCCTCAATGTAAACGTTTTTTATTTGATTTTATTTTTCTTGAGTATCATTTTATATAAGGGAATTGGTTCAATAAATTGCATAATTATATTGGATGGTTGTAAGTTGCATGGCATTGCCTTTTAGTAATTAAGAATGTACATTAAAAAAAAGGGTATGTGTATTTATTAGGCATCACATATGGTATTAGAGCCAATTTCAATAAATTGGAACCTTGTACATATTTTGGTTCATTCTCTCACAATATTAATTGTGGAAATGTGAGGGGACTAGTGGAATTGGACACCAACGTTTTTTCTCCCTTTGCATTTTCTTCACCCTCTTCTTTTTCTTCTTGCTTGAACTTATTTGTTACATAAGTTGGAGGTTCTCCTTTAGGCATTATGTGATTTCACATAATTACAATTAAGGACAAATCCATTTTAGGAAATTATTAAATAAATATTTTTTTATCAGTCAAATATGAATAAGAAAAGATTGTCACTAGGATGTGCACATTAATACATCTTGAAATCATTGCTTTCATACTTGAAATTAACAGGTTGAATTAGAATAGTTAACATCTGACATATAATGAATTCCAATTACATATAAAATCCTCCATGGAAGGAACTCCATAGTTTTAGCCTTAAATCATTTGTAAACTTAAGCCATAACTACACTTTGATCAACCCTAATGAGTTTCTATGGTATATTTGAATAGATTAGCCATTGCATAAAAATACGGGCTAGGTGGGCATAAGCCCCATTTTGTTGATCAAATGACTTAGCCAAGTGAACTACTATAATAATGGAAAACTACTTCACTAAGCATCACCTAGAGGAATTCTCCACATGTGCCTCAACCCCACCCCCAAGTGGCACCATGTGCTCTTCTGATTGAAGATATACTCTCTCAAGTATGTAATTTCTACAAAATGTGGTCCAGGGGCTTTATTTGGTCTCTAAACTTAGGATGGTTGAAGCACCTGGTTGCCTAAGTAAATCTAACATTGCTTTGATTTTTTGGTTTGCTCTGTTGATTTGTTTGACTTCAACATGATCATAGTATGTAATTTAGATTCATTAATGGAGTGTTTTTGCACACCCCTCTATGAGTTTCACTAGTTTGAAGTTTTGTCATTATGTTTAATTTCCAAGAATGGTTGAAAATGATAATAATTCTTAGATCTGACCATCTTACACTCATAGAGTTTGAAGTGATAATCTCTTTCTTCTGAAGATTAGATTGTAATTTCAAACTCACATTCTTAACCTACAACTTTAACAATTACATTTTGTTCAACATGGTTAGTCTAACTCACATAAAGATAAGGAAGATTCTAAAAAGACAAGAAAACACGGGGCGATGAGAATTACAAACAAACATAACTTGACGTGTTGCCACCAAAAAAGAAAAACACTATATGCCATTATTATTCGAACATATTTTCTTCTATTTATTTTTAATAATGCACATATTGCGTGGAGCAAACATATTATTTGTATGACTCTCACATTGTAACAACCTCAACAGGTTTTCTCCATAATGTAAAACCATTAAGTAGTCAATAGAAGTAAAATTGCTAGAAGAAATATTTCTGGTGGAGATTTGATGATCTTTGAAGCTTGAAGACCACATGATGTCTTGAGGGAAGCAAATATTGTTCTTTGTAGCTAATTTTTATTTGCACCAATAATAGATATATATATATATATATATATATATTATATATATATATATATATATAAAATATTATATATATTATATATATATATATATATATATATATATATATATATATCTGTGTGTGTGTGTGTGTGTGTGTGTGTGTGCGTGTGTCTGTATATATGTATGTATATTTTGATTTTTATGTAGCATCATGAGGTATTCTCACTTCACTAAAGGGTATACAAGTCGTCCCTAGAAGAATTATGTAAATTATTATTTTGGAAAAGTCAATTCGACCCAAGAGAAGTCAAGTTGGCCAACTAGTGAGGGGATGTGTCCCTTGGGTTGTCACACCCCCTGTATGCGTATAAATAAGATGATAAGACATCTCATTTGGAGACCAACAAAGAGAAAGCCTAAGCAAAGAGAAAAAAAAATCGGAGACCATATTTTCTATCTTTTTATATCTCTCTCTTGGTCACACTATGGGAGAAGGAAGAGTTTGACTAACGAGTTTTATCTTTGTTTGACCGATTTGACCAGAACTTTGACCAAAATTCTTTTGACTGAACGTTGGTTGCATAAAGGGTCATACGTGCACACTCTTGACAGGAGGGATTTGATCAAAAACCTTAGGGATTTGAACACAAACCTTAGGGATTTGACCACAAATTGTGAGGTTCATCACAGTTGATGACACGACAGTAATTTGACCGCAAGCTAGTTTGACCAGGCTGAGTTTACGAACATTGAATTTCCAATTTTTTGGTTGGTTCGACAAATGTTAACCAATAGATGTTTTAACCATTTTTTATTGGTATTTGATTTGGATTATTGGCACAATTTTCTAAATAAATTGTTGATTTGTAAAACTTGTTGAAGAATAATTTATCCTAAGAAAAGTTGTTGGGTTTTCTCCCAAGGTTGGGTTTCCCAGGGTAAAAATATTTTCTATTTTGTGGATGGTTGTCTTTTTGTGATCTTTACTCTTTCTATTGCATTTACTGTTGACATTTTATGAAGTGTAATTATTCAATGATAACAATGGCATAAAATATTAGTTGAAAAAAATTAGGAAGTAGTTACCTAGCAAAAAATTGTACTTTACTGCACTAGCCTTATAATTTCAACATTGCATCAAATCATTGTTGAAAAAGAATCCATTGAAATAAGCAAAAGAGACCGTAATCAACATCATGATTAGATTTTAGATGTCTTGTCAAAATGGTGCCAAGTCTTAGAGTAGATGACAGGCTGGACAGTGCTACTAATTTTAGATCTTGGAAAACCAAGATAAGAAGAAATGACCTTCTGGATATTGTGAAGGAAGTCATTCCAGAGATAGAAGGATCTAAGGATAAATCCAAGCATAAGAAGAATGAATCCAACACTAAGAAAATCTTGATACATTCTATGAAGGACCACTTGATAAGCTATGGATTGATTGTGTCCAAGAGGAAGCTAGATTGTTCTCCAAGGACAACTTGTAGAGAACTTGGGATGAAAAAATTTAGGCACTTACAATTCATACCAAGAAAGGAAAAGGAAGAAGAAATTTTGGAAAGTTTGATAAGAAGAATATAGGTAGAAGACCAACCCCTGTTTAGGATCAAAAGAATAAGGATATGTCAAATATCAAGTGCTTAAAATGTCATGATCTTGGACACTATGCCTCCAAGTGTCCTCAGAAGAAAAGGAAGGAAAAGCAACATGCATCAACAACCAATGTTGATGATGATAATGTAAATCAACCTCAAAAGGAGACAAAGTGATCTAATCTTGATAAGGTTATAGATGAACTTCATTAGGAGTACTTCTTTTAACATTCATTGATGATTTCTCCCATGAAGGCCAAAGATGAGATCTTCAATAGGTTCAAGGAGTCCAGGCCTCAGGTGGGGAACTTGGTAGAAAATAAGATCAAGGTTTTGAGGTCAGATATTGGAGGAGAGTGTACTTCCAAGGACTTCAATGATTTTCTACAAGGATGCAAGGATCTAGAGGGAGTTGAGAGTTCCTTACAACCCTCAACAATTTTTTCTTTGATTAACAGATAAGTACTTCCAATCATTTTTTTCTCCTTACATTTTTATGTTAGCCTATTGTCCTTTGTATGCTTTAGATACTAAAAAATGATTAATTTGTTATGATATTTTCTTTTCCATGGCATCCTTGATGGGTTTTGCAAAAAGGAAAAACATGTCCATTACAAAGGTTGCCAAGACGATTATTCATGCAACAGATGGCAACATCGAGAAATACAAAGCAAGGTTTGTGGCAAAAGGGTTCTCCCAGAAAGAGGGAGTGGAATAAGTGGAAATTTTTGGAGTTAGATGGTTTGGTTCTTATATGGCCTAAGGGCTTGAGCATATAATCAGTAGAAGTGATTGGTGCTCGAAAGAGAAGATTGTACAGATTGTTAGGAGATCAAGGACCATGTCAGATGACAGGAAGAGCTTCCAATTCAGAGGGAGAAAATAGTCAAGAAGAGTGGTAGGAGAATCCTTCCAAGGGGATGCCATGGGATGAGATTATTAGATAAGATGTTCTAGACGAGAGGTCTCTAGGAGCAATATGTCTTCTATGATGGCACCATGCTAGATAACAAGATATGATTTGATGATAGAGGGAGCAACAATGGCAGAAGGATTTTCTTTTGTGACAAAGGAAGTGGTAATGATTACCATAGGAGGATATGCTTTAATGTTAGACGGAGCACCCAGTTAGGGTGATTAGAAAATGAATATGGTGATAGATCCAGTGAAGGAAGATGGCGAGTTTATGGTTGAGCCAAGGCATTCGAGAAAGCATGTGTTGAGTAACATGTATGGTACAATTAGATATGCTGTTATAAATGGTGCAGATGGGAGCAATGAAGCTCCAATACATGTCCAAAAATAAGAAAATTATAGACATTCTCACCAAGCCTCTATCTAGAGAAAAGTTTGTATACTTCAGAGACAAGTTTGGTGTGATGCAAAGTGTCTCCCTCTCAAAGAGGTAGTGTCGATGCTTCCGCAGCTCGTAGAATAGGGAAGACATTCTCTCACAGGGCCATGTTGATTTGATTAGGGGTGAATGGCCTAGAGTATTGATGCTCGCAAGATTGGGGCAAATTTTCTCCCATACATCCATGATGATTTGGCTAGGGGTGAATGGCCTATAGTGTTGATGCTCGCAGGATTGGGGTAAAATTTCTCCCATACATCCATGATAATTTGGCTAAGGTCATGTTGATTTGACTAGGCGATATTGATACATTTACCCATGAAGTGATCCAGGTGGATATTGGTGGCCACCCGCCTACTCCACTTGGACTCCCACCATTATTTCTTTTAGTTTTTTAGTTTCCTTAATTGTATCACATTTTACTATTTTTGGCAGTTTTTCGGGTCTTGAACTTCCGGAGCCGTTTTGAGGCCTGTTGAGCCTTAAAATTACTCTTTCCCTAGCAACTCTTCTCAGTATTTTTCTTTGGTTTTCCATAAGAAAGATGCATTCTCATCACTAATAACTTGTATATATTGTCTTGAGGAGGAAATTTAGTGATTTACATGTTATGCTTTTTATGTTTTGTTGTTTGAATAAATTTTTGTATATTAGCTATGGAACGCAGCCTATTTTGTAGCTAACTGGTTGTTCCACAGCTACATCCATGCTATAACAGGCTCCATGTGTTAGAAGGAGAAACTAGCCACATGGGAAGCTTTGAAATCATCATGACATGGACCCTGTCCTATTCATTCAGCCTAGGTTGACAAAGAAGATGTCATAAGACTACGATCATTGGATAAGTCAAACACAAACAGACCGAGGGTAACATGACTCTGTTTCATGGTTAATTAATGTGTTTCACAGTGGTGGGAAGCGTTATCTAGAGTAACTACCTATACCTACGGACTCCAATAGCCACCATGTCTTGGATTTATTTCTCCAACTGTCGAGGAAAAAATTATGCATATTTGTCTTCTACGTGTTTGGCTGTAGCATGCTTTTCTCCACAAATAGTTATATGATTTTTCTTATAAATACTTTTTTAAGGGATCAAAGAAGTTTGTAATAGTTTTAATGTGAAATCAAAGTTCTAGATTGTAATTTTTGGGTGTTTTGTGTCCCTGTTTTAGTATGGGAAGACCACATGTTTTTATGAACATCTGAAGGAGTTTTCTTGGAGTTGATTGAGAAAACGTAGCCTAATCAATTGCAGAGGGCCCTTGCACTGAAGAAGGTTTCATTTTATTTATTTTTCTTCTTCTTGTTAATTGTAAATTCATCATTTTCTTTCTAAAACAGTGTTTATAATTATTTTCTTACTAACAATGTTTATAATGCAATTTCTATCATTTTCTTACTAACAGTGCTTATAATTTAGAGCAGTTTCCGTTAGCTTGATTTCTTTTTAGTTCTTATCAGTAGTTGAGAAGATAGAACTCAATAGTGTAATCTTGTTTCTTCAATTAAAAACTAACCTTGTTTCAGGATGAGAGTAGGATTGAAGAATGATAAGGATACATTGTTGGATAGTTTACTTCATTCACTGTTTTGCTAGTTTAAATTCTCAATTAAACTGATCAGTGTCATTTACTGTCTTTTCCATTTCATTTTTAGTTTAAAATACTAACTCATGGTGTTAATGAATGTTTATGGAAAACCCTTCAAGTTGATAATTCATCCTTAAGTAAGTGGTTGAACATTTCATCTATGCAATGAGTTATTTCTGCATCTTTGTATTTGCATTCTCTTAGATTAATGAAGTACAAAATTACTTAAATGTCATCCCAAGGAGACTTTCTCCCAAAATTGAGAGGTTGAGTAACCAAGTATTTCATTTAGTTTTATTTTTGTAATTAGTTAGACATCAATTGCAAATTTCACTTTCAATTTTAATTCATGATTTGGAAATAATGGTAAAATAAGAATAGAAACTTTGTTTTCATTTCTTTCTTAGCTTTGTTTTCATTTTTAGATTTTGAGAAGTCTTTAAGAAAGTTAGATTTAGTTTTGATAATTTACATTGTTAATCATTAGGAATTAAAAGACCAAAAACCCCCAAAACAACATAAAACATAAAAGCAATAAGAAAGATTAGCTAGCACAAATAGTGCACTACACATCATCAATTTATGATACCCTGATTGATAATTTATGTAAAGAAATTTAGGACACTAAATTGACCAAAAATTTTGGCGCCATTGCCGGGGAAGTGTAACTAGGTAACTTTATCTCTTACATTAAAAAAAAAATGATATGCATAGAGAAAGAGACTCTAGGGGTAGATTTATAGCTAGAGGTAGGAGTTCAATTCCTACAACACCACCTACTCCACCAAGAATAAGAAAATATACACCTCCATCCCAAACTCATACTCCCAGCCATAGAACACCTGAAATTCTAGGGGAAGAAATCCAATCAAAAGAATCTCCTGCTTCATTTCTCAAGTCAGTCCTAGGGGAGAAAAATCTTGAATCTCCAACAACAGGAGTAGCTTTTTTCACCTCCACAGGGGAACACATTTTAGTTGAAGAATTAGGAATACTTGGTGAGGATGAAGAAGTAGAACCTCTCTCCCATATCCCATTAATAGAAGAACTAGAGGAGGAGAAAGTAACCTTACAAGTTGAACCCTATACTAACTCTGAAGAAACTATAATGGCATAAGAAGAATAGGATGGAGAATTCACACTATTTGGAGGAGGGGGTAGAGGAAGAGGTAGAGGAAATAATGGAGGAGGTAGAGGAAATAGGGAAATAGATAATTCTTTTGGATTCCCTATAGTGGATGAAGAAATGAATGCCACAATGAAAAATATCTCACCTTTTGTCCTCCCAAACTTCCATGGGTTAAAAAGTGAGGATCCTGAAACATTTTTATTTGAGTTTGAAATCTTGTGTAGAACTTATGATTATCTAGAAGACTCTCAAAAACTTAAATTGTTTCCTTCAACACCGAAAGGAGCTGCTTTGATGTGGTTCATGGGGTTAGTCACTCAGTCCATTAGAACATGGAATGACATGAAGAAAGTATTTTTGGATAGGTATTTGGATTATTGCATGCCTACCAATCACAAAGATGAAGTGTTCAAAATGATGCAAAGAGAGGATGAAAACTTAGAGGATTTGATTCAGATATTCAACTATAATTTGAAAAAATCAAAAATAGACAATTTAGGTGAAGAAACCATAAAAGCTCCTTTACTAAAAGCCATTAGGGATGAATAGATAGATATCCTTAACATGATGGGGAAGGGAGATATCTCTCATCCATTAGATGATATAGGAGAATTATGTGTTCATCTCTCAAGAGGGAAATCCAAAACTGGGAAAGGTCCAAGAGATCCTTCTCTTGTTAGAGTAAATAAGTCTGCAACTGGATCATTGAGTAGGGTAGAAATTGGTAATATGCTTGATGAGTTCAAAACAGATATCCTAGGGAGTCTTAGTGAGCAAATAGACACCCTTAAGTTGCAAAACAAGCAGAAAACCAAGGCTAATGCTTTAGCTATTTTCTTTCCAAAATGCAGAAAAAAACATGCTCTGAGAGAATGCCCTTTAGATGAAAAAATTATAGAAACTTGTAGGATTTGCTCAGAGAATCATGAAACCAAGGGATGTCCTTCGATTCCAGGCCTTAAGGCTGTTTTTCAAGAAGAAACAGTTCCAAATTCAGCAGAACCTCTTTTCTTTGTCTCTAGAAAACCTTGACAGGGGCCACAAAATCAGGGATTTAACAATCAAATGTATCTTCAGCCCCCACCAAATTGGAATTCTTGGCAGCAACCTTGGCCTCAACCTTAATCTCAATCTCAACCTTGGCCTCAACCTCAATCTCAATCTCAACCGTGCGCACAAGGAGTACAAAATTCATATGGGAGATTTTCTCAATATTACCAATATCCTCCATCATATCAAAATTATCCTCCCCCACAAATTCCACAACAAAATCAGTAGCCACAACTTCAAAATTTGAGCCCTCAACTTACATTACCATTTCCACAACAAATTTCACAACAAAACCAAAGTCCTCAACTCTTACGGTCATTTTAGCATAAACCAAATTAGCTACCTGCCCAACCATTACCAAACCCCAACAATAAAAATCCTCATAATGCTTACATGGTGGAAGGACAACAATTTCCAACTTATATGATCACTCCTCTAGATCTTAAAGATGTTCAATTAAGATCTGGTAGGATATTAGAAAAGGAAAGACCTTCTATAGTTATTCACGAGCAAGACAGTTCTGAGGAAGATTCTCTACAGCCCAATAAAAGTTTTGAGGGAACATTTCTCCAAAACCAAACATTGAAAAAGAAGAACAACAAGAATCAACGAAAACAACTCCTATCATTGAGCAACCAACATCTACTTCTACACCTACTTTTCCTGAAAGATTACAAATTGATAGAGGAATAGAAAAGCAGATTATGTTGCCCAATTATGATTTTCTAGATGAATTGAAGAATGTCTGTATCAAAATCCCTTTGCTACAAGCCATTAAAGAAATTCTGATTCTAGCCAAAATGATAAAGGAGTTGAGCATAAAGAAACCAGGAAGAAAAACAAAGGAAACGAAAATAATTCACCTAGTAGGAAAAATAGCAGACATAATGATGGGAAAAATTGCCATACAAAAATATGTGGATCCAGGAAGTCCAATTGTGAAAACACATATCAATGGAGTTGAAATTCCAAATACATTGATTGACTTAGGGGCAACAATAAACATCATGAGCAAACAAACTATGGAGCAGCTCAAGCTTCCTAATCTTCTGTACAAACCTACCTTACTGCAACTAGCAAATCAATCAGTAATCAAACCAGATGGAGTGTTATAAGATATTTTAGTATCCTTAGATACTTGGGAATATCTTGTTGATTTCATGATCTTAACTCCCAAGAACAATCTAGGAGGACATCCACTCATATTAGGAAGACCTTGGCTAGGCACAGCGAATGCTTTTATTAGCTGTAGATCTAGTGACATGTATATTTCTGATGGTAATTCAACAAAAAAAATTACTCTATATCCTCCAGCAAAAGCAATCACAGAAATAGATGACAAAGAATGGATTTATGATGAAGATGATATAGCCTCTCTTTACTAATTTAGATATTAGTGAAGATAGTCAAATTTTAAATACATTGGAAAATTTTGAATCATCTTTAGAATATGACCATGAGCAATTTCAAGAAAAATCTAATGTTGCATATTTGTCATCTAGGTAGATATCTCTCTATTCTATGGAAGAGTTTGGTAGCTCTACAATTGAAATTTTTCCAGGTAGGACATTGAACATAAACAAAAACTTGGAGAAACTATAACAAGAAGAGCTAATCGAAACATCACAAAAACATTATGCTGCATTTGCATGGGAATACACCGACATGAAAAGCATTAATCCTAAGACTTGTATCCATCACATCTACATTGAGGAAAATTGTAGACCTATCAGACAACTTCAGAGAAGGATGAATCCAAATCTTAGAGAGATTTTGAAAGAAAAGCTCCAAAAATTATTGAATGTAAACTTCATTTACCCAATTTCAAATAGCCAATGGGTTTCTCCTTTGGTAATTGTGCCAAAAAAGAATGGTAAATGGAGGGTGTGCATTGATTATCGAGAATTGAATAAAGCAACCCTTAAAGATCAATTTCCTTTGCCTTTTATAGATCAAGCGTTAGATACATTAACAGGTAAGAAGTATTTCTCATTCTTGGACGGTTTTAGTGGTTATAATCAAATTCAGGTAGCACTTGAAGATCAGGATAAAACCAAATTTACTTGTGCATGGGGAACATATGCCTACCGAGTACTTCCTTTTGGGTTATGTAATGCACTTGCAACATTCCAAAGAGCAGTACTAGGGATTTTTTCTGATCTAATACATGATTGTGTAGAGGTATATATGGATGACTTTACAGTCTATGGTAATACATTTGAAGAAGCTTTGGGGAATTTGGAAAAAGTTCTTAAAAGATGTAAAGAAGCAAACCTTTCACTAAGCCATGAAAAATGTTTTATGATGTTTACAGAAGGTATTGTTTTCGGACATCACATTTCAGGAGATGGAATTAAAGTTGACAAATCTAAAATTGAAGTCATCACTAAATTATCAATTCCAAATTGCCAAAAGGATGTTAGAAGTTTTCTAGGATTTACAAGATACTATAGAAAGTTTAAAGAAAATTTCACTAATAGCATCCCCACTCTTCAAATTTCTTATCAAAGATTGTGAATTCAATTGGAATTCTGATTGCTAGTTGGCATTTGAAACCTTAAAAACAAAAATTTTTGAAGCACCCATTTTAAGAGATCCAAATTGGAAACTCCCTTTCCATATTTTAATAGATGCTTCAGATACAGCTTTGGGAGCTGTATTGGGACAAAAATATTTGATTCCTTATGCCATTTACAATACAAGTTAGAATTTGACTCCCACTGAGTTAAATTATATTGTGACTGAAAAGGAATTTTTAGTTGTTGTTCATGCAATTAACAAGTTCAGACACTATATAATAGGCTATGAAACATTTGTTCATACATATCACTCTGCAATTAGATATTTAATGAATAAACCTATAACTAATGGCAGAGTTACAAGATGGATTTTACTTTTGCAAGAATTCAACATTATTGTGCTAGATAGACCTAGAAAACAAAACATAGTTGTTGATTTCTTGTCCGGGATTCAGAATATCAAAGAAGATTCTCCAGTTGAAGATAAGTTTCCTGATGAATATCTTTTTGCAGTATTACTCAAACTCCTTGGTTTGCAAATATTGCTAACTATTTAGTCACAGGAAAGTTACCTTCACATTTGTTTCTTAGAGAGAAAAGAAAAATTATTCAGGTAAGTGCAAGATATTCATGGATCACTAACGAATTGTATAAAACAGGCCCAAATCTTATGATCAGAAGGTGTGTTAGGGAAGATGAAATGCCTGAAATTCTTAAGGCATGTCATGATGAGCCATGTGGTGGACACTTTGTTGACAAGAGGACAACCTATAAAATCCTTTCTTTAGGATATTATTGGTCATCCATCTTCAAATATGCTAAAGAATATGTCAGGAGATGTGACAGCTACCAAAGGGTAGGGAAACCTTCTCTCTCAAATTAAATGCCATTACATTCAGGTACTCATTGAACCTTTTGAAAAGTGGGCCTTAGATTTTGTTGGGCCAATTAATCCTCCATCTAAGTAGAAGAAGTATATATTGGTATGCACTAATTATGTCACTAAATGGATAGAAGCTAAAGAATTACCTTCTGCTAATGAAAAATCTGTAGTGAATTTTCTTTTTGAGGACATCTTTACTCATTTTGGTGTTCCAAGAGAAATTGTGACAGATCAGGGATCTCAATTTACATCTAACATGGTGGAAGGGCTTGTGGAAGAATACAAGATCAAACATAGGAAATCTACTCCTTATCATCATCATGCAAATGGTCAAGTGGAATCTACAAATAAAGTGATTGAAGGAATCCTCACCAAGACTATGCATCTATATAGAAGAGATTGGACAGAAAGGCTTCTTGAAGCCTTATGGACCTATAGAACTACATGGAGGAACACAATGGGACATACACCCTATGAACTTGTTTATGGGAAGCAAGTCATGTTCCCTATAGAGTTCCAAATCAGAACTTTCAAGATGGCAGTCCAACTGGGAATAGATTTATCAGAGGCGCAAAAGCATAGGTTGGAGCAGTTAAATGAACTTGATGAAATCAGGCAAGAGGTAGTTCAAAGGACTAGTATAGTCCAACAATAGAGGCCTAAATGGCATGAAAAATATATCAAGGACAGGAGGTTTCAAGTGGGAGATTGGGCGCTATTGTTTGATTCGAAGTTTAAATATTTTCAAGGGAAGTTTCAAACTCATTTGCTTGGGCCATATAAGATTGAAAAAGTCTTTAGTAATGGGGCAATGAGGATAAGAACAATAGATGAAACTAAAACTCCTCTTCTTGTGAATGGTCATAGATTAAAGATATATCATAAATCAATTTCAAAAGAGGAGTTCATTATGATTTTCCAAGACAATTTTGAAATGAAGTTAGTGAAGAAGAATTCTTCTTCTCCACTAACTTATTCTTTATTTTTCCTAAAAAAGAAAAGAAAAAAAACAAATAAAAAAAAGAAAAAATTGTATAAGGTTGAAAACTAATCATTGATTGGCATACTTATATAGAAAATACAGGGTGAAAATCAAAGGTTTCTGACACCCTATATTTTCCATTTTCTTTCTGTAATAAGTAGTGTCAAAAAGCTGCAGTCACTCTGCAATTTAGATTCTTCAAATTCATCATCTCATCTCACCTCACTCCATTTTATTTTTGCAGTTTCACTTCATCTCATTGCCATATTTCATCAATAAATTTTTCAATTTTTCCTTTTACAGCTTTCATTCCATTTTCATTTCATTATCATCTTGTCTTACATCTCATTTCATTTCACTTACATAGCCACTTCCATTTCATTCATGATCCATAAGCCATATTTCACTTTCCTTTTCACGTTCTGCAACTGATTATGTTTTGCAGCTAATTTGATTCTGCAACTACAATTTTTTTATCAGTTCAGGCACAAGTGTACAACTCATAATAAAGTCATGTATGTAGGGAATTGAAAAAAAAAATCAATTTTTGAAGACCAACCATGCTCAAGGTACCTGTGGATAAACATCAAAAAAATTAGCAAGCAAAAGGTAAAGGTTCCAAAGGTAAATGCAAAGATTTATTTCAAAAAGAAATTTGAAAACTTAAGTTTGTATAGTATGTATAATCACATGTCTCCTTAATCAACCATCATTTGATTTGACCACCACTATATCTCTGCCATATATTCCATCTTTAATGACAAACGGTCTCAATGATTCTTTCATAACAAATCTTCGCTTCAAACTCCATAACCTGTACTCAAACAGTCCTCCACAACTGGGCCTGTTAACAGTCAAGATCATGATGTGACCTACCTATCTACGACTGCCTAAACCCTTACTATCAATTTATTACATGGAAACCCTTAATTTTATCTCTCCTATACACACAATCATTCTATAACATAGACAACAACCATTCCATTTTCATATACACACAGTCTTTCCATTTTCATATACGCAGTCACTCCATTTCCATTCACACAGTCATTCCATTTCTTAAATAGCACTCGTTTTATAGACAGTAAGAGTAATTTTGATGGTTGATTGAAAATAGGGGATATGGGGCTTATTGTCAGGATAGAGCTCGTAGGGGTAAGTATATGGAGGGGTATCCACAACTTAAAGGGATGTTACAGAAGGCTGGATGGTTAAATTTCAATGAGAAATTTGACAACTACCATAAGGAAATTAACAAGTCTTTTGCAAGGTCATTTGATGGCACAAAAGTGGAAACATGAGATATTAAATTTGTAGTCACAGAATCCTTCATAGTAGAAGAAACAAAGCTGCCGAGACAATGAGAAAGATGGTTTAAAAACAAGGAATTTCATGGTGAATCTTGGAAAGTGATCCTTAGAAATCCAGGTATGGATGTTACAGTATTTAGGAAGGGAATTCCTATTTCAGCACTCAAGAACAAATGGGGTAATATGATGTTGATATTGCAAAAATTCATTACATGTGAAGGAAGCTTTGGGTTTATGTATGTTTACCATATATGCTTATTAATGAATTTCTTAGAAAATGGAACCATCAACCTTCCCTTATTCCTTCTAAACAGTCTAAGAAGGATGGCTACAAATGTCCAAAAGAAAATTGAATCCATAGAAACAACTATGTATCAACATGGATTAGTGAAAATACTAGTTGAATTCCATTTGAAAAGTATAGGGGATACCTGGGAAGATTTCTTGGTAAGAAAATTTTTCCAGGATGCTCCAAAGTCACCTAAGGAGAGTCATGTTAAGAAAAGTAGGAGGAGAAAGATTAGCATTAGCATTCAAAACAAATCCGGAACCTCCTCACAAAAGAATGATGCAGAGACAACTTGTAAACCAAAGGTTAGAAAGCAGACTAAACATAAAGGAAAAATGAAAGAGAGAGCTGAAGAAATCAATGATGACATTCCTGAACCTTCATCACCACAAGAAGATGAAAAGTTACTCTCCAAAAGACTGACCAAGATTAGGGAGCAAATCAAGAAAAAGAAGCAGATAGGGAAGAGGAAGAAGGACACAAGAGAAGAAACCATAAGCTTAAAAATGTTGGAAATAATACTGAGAGGGGGGGGGGGTTGAATCAATATTATCTAATCAATCTAACTTTTTCATTTACATACGCTACTTTAGTTAAGGAAAACCGCGTGTATACGCAACTGTGTGTAACAACAAGCCTATATCTAGTAAACTTATGATTAAGTTAGTTGACCCTTAATGAGTGCATCAGAACATTATTAACCATATGAACAGTAAACAGGAGCAGTAAAACAGAATAGATCATCACACATAAGCAACGCACATGAACACCAAGATGTAAGGTGGAAACCCAATGTGGGTGAAAACCACCTGCTGCAATTCGTCTCTATCTTCCTTTAATAAGAAACTTCTTTTTACAATGGTTTTGCACTGGTGCAGTCTTATACCAGTACGTAGGCTTCTACCTGCAGAAGGCTACAACCTTTTCTCATTTTCCAAACTCTCCTGGAAGGGAGCTACAACCCCCTTAGCTCTTGTACTAGCTTATGTACTAGTACGTAGGTGCTGGCCTATAGAAGGCTACAACCTTCTCTTCTCTTCCAAGGACCACGTTTCATAAATTTTCAGACTAGATCCATAAATACAAAACAATCACCACTGCAATACAATCATCAACTATACCTACATCATCAATCTCTGAATCACCCAATACTGAATCACTGAAACCCTGTCATTAAAACACAGTTACGAGAACACAGACCAGAGCCCAGAACTCTGCAACAACCATTAGAACCAACAGCAACTTGAAACATCAAATCTCATAATGTATACACTACTTGAATGTGTCAAACCGGCATGTATATTCCCTTTCACCAGAGAGAACCTGCGTACAAATCTAAAGATAATTACTTATACCTTTGCTACAATTTCCAACTTCAGATATACCTTTATCACCACATAGGAGCCTCCTTGATTTATATCACAAACCCATAACCAGTATACTAGATCTCACACACTTCATCAAATATTCATCACCCACTTTCTCCCCTTGGCCTAATGATCTTCTCCTTATATAAGTTTAGGCTTTTCTCAATCCCATGTTCCAAAACCATGTAGAACCAATACCTTGGACCCAATACCAAAATACCATGGACAAAAACTTAGTTTTCCAACATGTATGCGCCTTTCCTTCTGTGAACCTATGTGTGTACGTATACGCATCGTTTGTTCTTCTCACCCGCGTGTATACACACTTTCATCAAGGTTAACCTGCGTATATCTCTCTCTTGACCTACTATACTAAGATATGTCCTTTGATTGAGTTTCCACTAAGGAAAACACCTATATCATACCTCTGAGTGAGTTGCCATCAAGGACAACACCTGTATCATAATGCCAAAAATCTCCCCCTTTGGACTTAATGGCAACCATCACACCAAGTCACTATCCCCCTTTGACATCAAGGGCAAAGGGCAGACCAAGAAGTTCTCTCCCTCTGCTGTCCATACTCCCCCTGAGTACCTGCGGAAATCTCTGATTGAGCTCCCCCTTTGTATATGCCAAGATGTAACAATCTGTTCATGCTCCCCCTGAGCACATGCAAGGTCTGTAAAAACATAACATGACTCTATACATCAATCTCCCAACCAAGTCGGAATACACCACTTTTAGACTCATCCACCCAACCAAGTGGGGATATACCAAATGTTTATACATGACTCAACAACAAGAACCATTAAGTCATCCATCCCATGCATAGTGGGGTAAAAAAATACATCATATGAACTCATAAAGACTAAGGACGTAAACATGACCATGATAGTTATCAAAAACTATCATACACCATATGATCTACACCATAAGCATCATAACCTGCAATTCATTCTCTTAGTCAATCAACAATCAGTAGCAAGATGTGTCAATAAGCATCATCACCAAGGACTTCTAACCATAATGCCAACAATGCATTATTCAAAGCATATGCTCCCCCTGAGCCTGTGCCAACCATCATATACTACGACTGAACCATTTCCTGAGTTTGTTCTGGTGCATTTCTTCAGATCTCCATATACGCGAATATGCAGCCTATGATTCGTGTATATACGCAACTTACATTTATTATATCAGCGTATACAAGATGGAATACTGAAGGTCTACACTTTCAGTTTCCCCTGTGTCTGTTATGTCAGCTAACTGAGTTATGTCACATCTTTCTATCTCTAATTTTGTCTTTTTCAATACCTAGAATTGTGATGATGTATAATCCTCTTGCTTTGGAGTTTGAATCTTGCTCCTGCATTCCCTTGCTTTATGTCCAAAATTGTTACATGCATAACATCTTACATGTTTGATGTTCCTTCTATTGCAATCAATTTCTTTGTGGCCAAACATATTGCAAGCAAAACAATTTCCTTTGAAGTACCTAGAATGTGATGATCTTGTGAGATAGTCTTGAACCATTCTACTTCTACATCTAGCTGCAACATCTCCAAGATTATGACATACATAACATTCAACATTATTCAATGGAGGAAATAATCGTCTATCACTTCCATAGTTAGGAGTAAAGGATTTTCTTTGAGGAACTTCTTTCCTTGGCTGTTGATGAGGTTGTCCTCTCATCTCCTTGTTGAGCATTTCAGAATTCTCATTAGAGTTCCTTGCCTCACCTTGTGAGCTAGATTCACCTTCAACAGATTCATAAAAGCTAAGACTAGTTTTGATAGTAGGGGATCTTTGACTACCAAGAATGTCATCCAAAATCTTAGTATTATCCTGAAATCATAACAGTTTATCCTTTTCTTCTAATTTGCTTTTTAATATATTTACCTAAACTTGATGTTGTTCTTCCTTTTCTAGATACTGCTTCCTTATGTTTTCTTCAGCTTTTCTTCCTTCTTCCACTTGTTGCCTTAATTCAATCACTTCATGTTCTTGTTCTTTGAGAGCTTCTTCATTCTACTTCTTTGATTCTTTAAGATCTTCTTTTAGAGAGAGGATCTTCGATTCAAGTCTCTGAATTTTTATGCTTTGATCTTTTACTATATCCTGCAATTGCTCCCTTACTCTAGTTACTGACTCCAATTGTTCTTTTAATCTGGTAACTTCTTCTGGTTCTACATCCTTATTTTCATATGCCATGAGAAGTCTAATGTCTTCATCACTATTGGATGAGTCATTACTTTTATCATGGGTATAATAACTTCTATTACCTTCTTCAGACATCTTTCCTTTGTTATGAGGGCATCTAATAGCGTAGTGACCAACTCTACCACATGAAAAGCATTTGAAAGGTAGCTTACCTTTGAACCTTCCTGATTCCCGTTCAAGATTATTGACAAAATTTACCTCATCTTATCCTTTTGAAATATATCCTGATTCATTTGATAACACTTCAAATGCGGCTTCTCTCATATCTGATGGTCCTCCTTTTCTCATCTCAAAAGCAGTTAATATTCCGTGAAGTTGCATCATAGTGATTTTCTGCAGATCCTCCTTTTCTTCTATGGCAGAAACTTTGGAATCAAATTTAGCAGACGAGGATCTTAAAACCTTTTCAACTAAGACAACTTCCTTAAATTCTTCACCCAGATTCCTCATACAATTGACAATCTCATCTATACGCAAGAAGTAATTAGCTATGCTTTCATTACTATGCATCTTAAGGTTTTCATACCATATTCTGAGAGTTTGAAGCTTTGCTCGTTTTACCTGTTCATCTCCTTCGTAGCTTAGAATGATTTTCTCCCATATTTCTTTGGTTTATTTGAACTACATGACCTTGACAAATTCCTATTGTGACAAACTTCCCAATAAGACAGTAATCGCTTTGGCATTGAGTTCATATTGCTTTCTCTCTGCTATATCTGTAGGAATTTCTGATGGATATGTGTATCCTCCTTCCACGATTCCCCAAACATCTGTTCCAAGCGACTGTAGATATGTTGTGGTTCTTATCTTCCAGTAGACAAAGTTGCTCCCATCAAAGATTGGTGGCCTGATGGATGCTTCTCTTTCTTGATTACCCATTATGATGGATCTTTTCTTCAAGCGATCAAGCTTCTTCTAAAGGACTTGCTCTGATACCAATTGT
>APFE030600339.1:4124-17955 GCA_000404065.3 Pinus taeda | reverse complement strand
AAGGAAAACCGTGTGTATACGCAACTGTGTGTAATGCAACAAGCGTATATCCATTAAACTTATGATTCAGTTAGTTGACCCTTAATGAGTGCATCAGAACATTATTAACCATATGAACAGTAAACAAGAGCAGTAAAACAGAATAGATCATCACACGTAAGCAACACACATGAACACCAAGATGTAAGGTGGAAACCCAATGTGGGTGAAAACCACCTGCTGCAATTCGTCTCTATCTTCCTTTAATAAGAAACTTATTTTTACAATGGTTCTGCACTGGTGCAGTCTTATACCAGTACGTAGGCTTCTACCTCCAGAAGGCTATAACCTTTTTCTTGTTTTCCAGACTCTCCTGGAAGGGAGCTACAACCCCCTTAGCTCTTGTACTAGCTTATGTACTAGTACGTAGGTGCTGGCCTACAGAAGGCTACAACCTTCTCTTCTCTTCCAGGGACCACGTTTCTTAAATTTTGAGACTGGATCCATAAATACAAAACAATCACCACTGCAATACAATCATCAACTATACCTACATCATCAATCTCTGAATCACCAAATACTGAATCACTGAAACCCTGTCATCAAAACACAGTTACTAGAACACAGACCAGAGCCCATAACTCTACGACAACCACTAGAACCAACAACAACTTGAAACATCAAATCTCATAATGTATACGCTACTTGACTGTGTCAAACCAGCGTGTATACGCCCTTTCACCAGAGAGAACCCGCGTACAGATCTAAAGATAATTAATTATACCTTCGCTGCAATTTCCAACTTCAGATATACCTTTATCAACCACATAGGAGCCTCCTTTATTTAGATCGCAAACCCATAACTAGTATACTAGATCTCACACACTTCATCAAATATTCATCACCCACTTCCTCCCCTTGGCCTAATGATCTTCTCCTTATATAGGTTTAGGCTTCTCTCAATACCATGGTCCAAAACCATGTAGAACCAATACCTTGAACCCAATACCAAAATACCATCGACCAAATACCATGGACCAAAACTTAGTTTTCCAACATGTACGCACCTTTCCTTCTGTGAACCTGCATGTCTATGTATACACACCTTTTGTTCTTCTCACCCGCGTGTATATGCACTTTCATCAAGGTTAACCTGCATATCTCTCTCTCTTGACCTACTGTCTAAGATCTGTCCTCTGATTGAGTTGCCACTAAGGACAACACCTGTATCATACCTCTGAGTGAGTTTCCATCAAGGACAACACCTATATCATAATTCTAACACCAAAACCTGAGAAGGAGCTCTAGACTCCAAGGTAAGGTGAGGAAGGTAACATCAAAAGGAGCCCAGTTCATAAACTTAGAGGAAGAAGTCCCAGTTCAATCTCCTAACAATATTCCACCTGAACACAGTCCACAAAGCTCTCCTCCACAAAATTTTGAAGGCGGCCCAAGTAGAGCTTCTCCTAGCATAGATCTAGTACAACAACAAATTTATGATTACATAGAATCACTGGAAAACAAAAGTGCCTCAATGGATCCAGGATCCTCATCCAATCCAGAACAACCTGTCAATCCATAAGAACCTCTGACTGACTCTCTCAAATAGGAAATCTATGAGTTAGAGATATTGAATAGGCATATCAAGAAAGAAAATGAAACCTTGAGGGAACAGAACAATCTGGATAAAGCCATTCATGACAACACAATGATGCACCTAGGATTATGGTACAAGAAAAATAGGAAGTTGAAGAGGAAAAATAGGAATTTGAGCAGAACACTTATCAACCTCAAATACAGACTTCTTATGAAGAAGCCAGGATGGAAATCAGTGCAAGGAGAAGTAAGAAAAGGAAGTTGGATATGTTAGCAGAAGAATTAGAACAGACGCAATAGGAGAAATAAGTTCACATTTTTGAAAATTGCATGGGGACATGTAATGATTTTGCAGTGGGGGTATGTTGAGCCTCAAAATTACTCTTTCCCTAGTAACTCTTCTCATTCCTTTTCTTTGTTTTTCCATAAGAAAGATGCATTCTCATCACTAATAACTAGTATATACTGTCTTGAGGAGGACATTTAGTGATTTACATATTATGCTTTTTATGTTTTTCTATTTGAATAAATTTTTGTATATTAGCTACGGAAAGCAGCCTATTTTGCAGCTAACTGGATGTTCTACAGCTACCTCCATGCTCTAACAGGTTCCAGGTGTCAGAAGGAGAAACTAGTCACAAGGGCAACTTTGAAATCATCATGGCATGGACGTTGTCCTATTCATTTAGTCCAGGTTGACAAATAAGATGGCATTAGTCTATGGTCAATGGATAAGTCAAACACAAAGAGACTGAGGGTAACATGACTCTGTTTCATGGTTAATTAATGCATTTCATAGTGATGGGAAGCATTATCTAGAGCAACTACTTGTACCTATGGACTCCGATAGCCACCTATACAAACAAATCCAACAGCCACCATGTCTTGGATTTATCTCTCCAGCTGCCGAAGAAGAAATTCTGCATATCTGTCTTTTACGTGTTTGGATGTAGCATGCTTTTCTCCACAAATAGTTATATGATTTTTCTTATAAATACCTGTGTAAGGGACCGAATAAGTTAGTAATAGTTTTAATGTGAAATTGAAGTTCTAGAATTTATAATTTTCGGGCGTTTTGTGTCCCTGTTTTAATATGAGAAGGCCACATGTTTTTATGAACATTTGAAGGAGTTTTCTTGGAGTTGATTGAGAAAACGTAGCCTAATCAGTTGCAAAGGGCCCTTGCACTGAAGAAGGTTTTGTTTTATTTATTTTTCTTCTTATTGTTAACTGTAAATTCATCATTTTCTTTCTAAAATAATGTTTATAATCATTTTCTTACTAACAATGTTTATAATGCAATTTCTATCATTTTCTTACTAACAGTGCTTATAATTTAGAGCAGTTTCCATTAGCTTGATTTCTTTTTAGTTCTTATCAATAGTTGAGAAGATAGAACTCAATAGTGTAATCTTGTTTCTTCAATTAAAAACTAACCTTGTTTCAGGATGAGAGTAGGATTGAAGAATGATAAGGATACATTGTTGGATAGTTTACTTCATTCAGTATTTTGCTAGTTTAAATTCTCAATTAAACTAATCAGTGGCATTTACTATCTTTTCCATTTCATTTTTAGTTTAAAAGACTAACTCATGGTGTTAATGAATGTTTATGGAAAACCCTTCAAATTGATAATTCATCCTTAACTAAGTGGTTGAACATTTCATCTATGCAATGAGTTATTTTTGCATCTTTATATTTTCTTTCTCTTAGATTAATGAAGTACATAATTACTTCAATGTCATCCCAAGGAGTCTTTCTCCCAAAATTGAGAGGCAGAGTAACCAAGTATTTCATTTAGTTTTATTTATGTAATTAGTTAGACATCAATTGGAAATTTCACTTTCAGTTTTAATTCATGATTTGGAAATAATGGTAAAATAAGAATAGAAACTTTCTTTTCATTTCTTTCTTAGCTCTGTTTTAATTTTTAGATTTTGAGTAGTCTTTAAGAAAGTTAGATTTGGTTTTGATAATTTACATTGTTAATCATTAGGAATTAAAAGACCAAAAACCCCAAAAACAACATAAAACATAAAAACAACAAAGTAAGAAGGGTTAGCTAGCACAAACAATGCACTACACTTCATCAGTTTACGATACTCTGATTGATAATTTATGTAGAGCAATTTAGGACACTAAATTGACCAAACAAGGCCCTAAACGACATTTTTTTGGCAATATTGGTCTAGGTGATTTCATTGAAATCACATTTTTAGTTGTAGTCCTCGGAGATATCTTTCCAACGAGGTACCTGTGAGCTCAATTTACTGCGTAAATTAAACATATATTTTACTCATCTATCCAAGTTGGTAATCTTAGAACCAAACCCCAATTTATGGATTTTTGGATAAAAATAATATAGAAGGTATTTCTGAAAATGGAAATGCATATTACAAATATAATTCATTGTACAAAAGAAAGCAAAAACATTTAGATCTATTCTATAAAAGCATAAATGATTGGTCAATGAAATTAGTCTATTTTAGAAGACAAAGAAGAGGCTCTTTTCTAAGAGACCTGGTTGTCCTTCCACAATACTTTTATAATAACATTGCCAAACATCTAAGAAAGCATGAGAGAATGTAAACTATGAAAGCATAAGAATTTAATCTAGAAAAGAATTTAAGGAAGTGAATCTTGTTTTAGTTTAGTCCTAGCTCATGGAGAAGAGGCTCTTTTCTAAGAGTCGTGGTTGTCCTTCCACATTCAAGCTAATTACTGAAAGGAAAGAAATCTTCACTTAACATGGCCATAAAATGAATTCATACTGAAAAAATCTACAAATATTTACAAGAAGTAAATATAATGAACATGAGGAACTAAACTAGCATATGCACAATTATAAACATTATACAACAAAGTGTACTTAGCTTGGTATGGGGCCCCTCCAAACTTGTTGGTACACTGTTAAAACACTCTGCTACAACAACTCATTCACTCCATCAAGCACAAAGAAATCATAAAACAAAATCTCTGTATTCAGTTATCTCAAAATAATAGTCTTCAATTTTCTCCATTGTTTCTAACTATGAATGCCTCTTCTTAAATAGGCAAAATGATAACCATATAAGATAAAAATTCTGAAACAACTACCATTAATGTTATCCCACTTCATGAAGTCGAAACTATCCATTAGTTACAAAAAATTAGGCAGAATCCCCAAAAATCCTAAAACTGCCCCTTTTTAAGGGGATATTATGGATTACTGGTCAAGTTTGACTAGTGTTGACCGACTACTTCGCAAATGTTTTAAGGTGTCCCAATAGATATTCATTCATCCTTAGTTCCCATAGTTTCCATATATATGCTTAGTTTGAGTCCAGGTGCCCTAAAGCCATGACTTCAATGGAGTTATTACAAGCTTTCCTAGTTCTATCTTAATTTTAATTAAATTCTCAATTTTTAGAAAAAAATAATCAAAAGACTTAGTTTAGTTACCTTGTTATGCATGGATGGATGAAAATGAGGTGAATATGGCAGCAAGATAGTGAGAAAAAGTGATAAATATAGAAATAAATATAATAAAATTAAGTCAAAATTAGAGGCCAACAATATCATGCGCATCAAACAGAGATAATATGACCAAGTTACGACCCCGAGAAGTTGGCTGCCCAACTAACCCCAATGGGTCCCATAAAATCTTGGTGTTACATCTCCTTGGGTTAGGGTTTTGGTTGTCTAGGGTTTTCTCTTATTTTTCAATAGTAAAAAGGCCCTTGAGCCTCATTGTAACTCCATTCAGAGGCATGTAGCTACCACATCTCTTCTTAGAGATAAGCTACCATCACCCGAGATAGTCTCATTTCCATTATTTTTGTAAGCATATTTCATTATGTGATATTAATGAAAGGAAGTGTTATTTCTGCTGCATATCTATATTTATGGTTATATCTATAATTTGTTGCATTCCTATTTAAATTCGGATCAGTGGTATCAAAGGGGTTTTCTCTTTCTCTATTTTTCTTTTCATGTCCCCAACGAGGTCGGGATATAAGGAGTTATGGCTCGAACTGGTCGAACCTTTGCAAGACCAGCCTTGTAAATCTCGATGGCCTCCCATGGAGGAATAAAATAAATACGAAAGAGAAGGATATCCTATCAAAATATTGCTCAAGGAGGCCCTCGAGAAAAAAAGGAATGTGATGATGGATAACTTTTCCCATATCCTTCAACAGTTGCCCACTGGCGGCGCATACACATCCAATAGCCACTCTGGAGGCTCCACATCTTTTAAGGTACAAGTAAACTTTGACATTCCCATATTTGAGGGCCAAATAGATGCAGACATGGTAAATAAATGGTTGAATATGATAGAAGGATATTTTTCTGTTCATGATTTTTCCAGTCGAGAAAAGATTAATTTTTCTTTTCTCAAAGCCACCCCCCACGTCAAGGACTAGTTGGAAACCTATTGTGAACAGAAGGATTAAAGTATGACCTCACTGTTTTCATCCACTCCCACTTGGAATCATTCTGGAATACCATCAAGGAGTGGTACTACCCTATTGGGAGCTACGAGGACAAATACATAAAGTGCACCACATTGCGGCAGGGAAGAGACCAAGATCTGCTGAAGTTTACCAATGTTTTTCATACCCTTCACACAAAGTTGGGTATCAAGGATTTTGAGAAAAATTTGGTAGTCAAGTATTGCGGCTACCTACATAGATATCCAAGACGAGATGGATTTCCTGGACATCTCCTTGCCTGGCGTATCGATACGCTGTCAAGATCAAGCAGAAGTTTAAACAGAAGAAGTGAGACTTTGGATATGCAAATCTGAAGGAAGGGAAAGGTGCCCCCAAACTATAGAACAAAGGATAAATCCAAGGTGGTATGGCCCAAGACAACCCACCAAGGCCACAAGAAAAGGACAACACTGTGAAGCTGAAGAAGGACACAGGAAAGTGGTGTGAGTGTCGGGCCAAGCGGTCACTGATGGTTGAGCTGAAGGCTTCAGAATCAGATGCATGTTCCGACTCTAAGTTAGAACCTGACAAGGGGAATGACAAAGGGAAGTGGATTATTGATGCGGAGCCCAACGCCACTATTGCCACCACAAATATCTAGAAGGAGGAACCCAAAGATCCAGAGGAGGAGGAGCGTGTCTTCCACTCCAAAATGTGGGTAAAGGGTTCCCCGCTACATTTCATTATCTATAGTGGGAGCCAAAAGAACCTCATTGCAGTAGAGGTTGTGAAGCAGCTGGGCTTACCAACCATAGCACATCCACAACTGTACACCATCGGGTGGCTTAACCAAGGACAAGATCATGAGCCAACAATGTTGCCTTCCATACAACATCAAGCCCTTCACAAATGAGGTATTATGTGACATTGCTCCCCTTGATGTTTGTGATGTACTATTAGGCCAACCATAATTGTGGAAGCAACATGTTGTGTATGAGTCAAGGCTTCATGTTGTTATTGTTACATTGGGAAATAAGTTGCACAGGATACTAGAGATAGCACCACTTACTACCATCTCTCTAGTTACTGCAAAACAATGCAGTAAGCTCATTTCAAAAGCTAGGAAATTTGTTTTCTTGATGATACGCCCTCAAGGAAAGAATAATATGGTGGCCACGACCTACAGATGGGGCCCCTCTGCATGACAACATTCGATGGACAAGGTTGTGGAGGAGTACCAGGAAATCTTCACCTCCCCCACAAGGGCGCCTTTGCACTATCAAGTCAAGCAATCCATCAATTTGACCCCTAGGTGCGTCGTTACCCAATGGACCATTTTATTGGCACTCTGTTCTAGAGAATGATGAAATCAAGAGGAAAGTTCAAGATCTGCTGCAGAAAGTTCACATTCAGCCAAGTTCATCACCCTGTGGGAGCCCGATTGTGTTGGTACAAAAGAAGGATGGGATTTGGAGACTTTGTATTGACTATCGGTCACTGAACAAGATCGTTGTTTGGAATAGGTACCCGATCCCATAGATTGATGACCTTCTGGACCAAATCAAGGGGGGCAAAATATTTCAGCAAGATTGACTTGAAGTCCGGATATCACTAGGTACCAATCGAACCCTCCGATGTGTGGAAGGCTGCCTTCAAAGCTAAGGAGGGCTTTTTTGAATGGTTGGTTATGCCTTTTGGGTTGATGAATGCTCCTGCAACTTTCATGAGGCTGATGGATGACATCTTGCTGCCATTCACCAACTCATTTAGAGTGGTATACTTGGATGACATCTTGATCTTCAGCCAGAGTTGGGAAGAGCACCTCCACCACATCCGACAGGTTCTCCAAACACTCCAACTAATGAGCCTCATAAATGAGTAACTATACGAGCTCATTTTACCTCCTAACCTAGTCAACTAAACCATTATCTTAGCTTATTATATGATTTTCTGACTATATTTATGCTAATAGAGTGAGTTGAGTTAGTTATTGTGCCATGTGGTCTAAGATGTATTTAATGCAGATTACTGATGGGTTTTGAAGTCAAATTCAAGGATCCAGTGGAAAAATGGCAGCAATAACTCAAAGTGGACAAAGGAGAGGACTTATAGGAGGGGATACCCCTCATTTATTACTCCTCACTTCGAATTCCCCTTCATTCAGCTTGGAGTACAAGTAGCTAAATCATGCACTAGAAGGCAGCCGAGCAAGTGGAGGATGACTGATGATTATCTCGAGTTTTGGGAGCCAAGCCTCCCTGATTTTAAGGAATCTGTTGGTAGCTTCATTTGTATAAGTAGGGAGGCCTAGGGCCTCACTAGGGTCAGATTTTTGCTTATGTAAACTCTGCTCAAATTCCAAGCTTATTATTTTGTGATAGTTTCATGTAATCTTGCTATTGTTTTGAAAATAAAGATGGAATCCTTTTTGAGCTAGCACTGAGTTACCTTAGAGGGATGAAGCTATTGGGTTAGGGCCCAATCCAAGCATCCAAGATCCTCTTTACTTGTATTTATATGCTTTGTTTCAGTTCGTAGATTAGTTTGTTGTTAGATGTATTTCTCTTATGGTTAAGAATAGGTTGCTTTTGATGATTTGGTAGTTTTATTTCATTTATGCTCTCTGTAGCAGGTTAATTAGTGACCAACAAAGATTCAAAAGGCTAGAAATAGTTCCTTGGCCTCTCTTCCTCACTCTGGGACCATGATTTGAGGCAAAGACTCTCTTGCTGCCCCAAAAACACAAATTTTCCTCCTTCATAGGACTTCTAGTGTTTGCAGCTTTTTAGTAGGTTAATAGTCCAGCTTTGTTTTGCTTTAGATCTTCTTCCTCATGCTCACTTCCTAATTTTCAATAGTCTTCTTTCATGCTTTCCTTGCTTGCATCATTTCTCAGCATTTCCTTTCATATATCATAGTTTAAACCATTTTTATGCAAAACTCTGTTTTTCCTAAATGCATTCATTTCACTTGTTGCTTGATTTCCTTGGTTGACTGTCAGTTTCTATGTAGTAGATCTCTTCCAGGAGTAGGCCAGCTTATTAGCAATCACACCCTCCATTGCTCCATGCCCTATATGTCTCCTAAATCTCACCTCAATTCTGCCCTAGTTTCCTACATTTTTCCATAGAACGTCTTCCTCTCTCCTTGAGAAAATCCAATCATATTTCTCTCTCCTGGTGGTTCATGGTAGACTATAGGCTCCCTAACACCTCCTTCCAACCTTCATCCACCTTTTTCACCCACTCTCACACCCTCAAAATAGTGAAAATTTCTCTCATCCTCCTCCTGTAGGCCTCCTGTAGTTTCCCTGTTTTCATCTTGTAGATTTCCTGTGTCCTCCTGTAGATTCTCCTGTAGTCTTTCTCTTAAAGGTCGAGTGTGAGAAAAGCCTCCAAAAGGCCACCTGAGACCTCCTAGGATCCATCCACACCATCCTACATCCTCTCAAGTCCCAAAACCACCCTTCAACGCCACCTATTCGCTGCCACACTCACACACAATAAATTACATGCATGTCAAATTCACATAAAAATACATAAAAATCCAAAAATATGTTTTTTGCTTATTTACTTCCAGAAATAGCATAGTTAGATTTTGTTTACTTCCTTGAGTAGGTAATGGCATTCCTTTCATGGTTTTCATAGTGCTTTCTGCAAAAGTAGAATTAGTTGGTTAATCAAGGTTTACTAGGTTTGCTTTACATTTTAGTCTTTCTCCTTTCTGCAATTAGAATAGCATCTGTAGAGTAATCTTTCTTTCCTCTCATCACATATAGAGCTTCTTTTAGAATCCATAAAAGTTGGTTTGAGATCCTAGTGATCTTGCGGCGACTGACCAAGTGACAACCTACAGTGAGAACTAGTACTTGCGCATATAACACCGATGCTTCTAAGTTTGTTACGAACTACCGGGTTGATAAGAGTAAAGTAGGAAGCCTAGGATTTGCAACATTATTGCTGCAATACTAGTGATCACTAGCAACAACACAAGATGACTGCCAATTTGGAGAAATGCACTTTTCGCATGACCCAAGTTCAGTATTTGGGATACATTATTGATGAATTGGGGGTGCATGTGGATCCAGACAAGATCCAAGTCATTCAGGATTTGCCAACCCCAACCACTCTGATAGAGCTCTGAAGATTCGTGTTGTAGTTCTCTCATATCACTTGGCCCTTGAGTCAAGTCACCAAAGGAGGAGCGAAAGCAAAATTATTTTGGTCTGAATCTCAACAAAAGGCACTTGCAAAGTTGAAACATCGCCTGTGCTCTGCACTAGTTCTCACATTACTAGACTTGCAACAACCATTTGAGATCGAGACAGATGCCTTTGAATATGCTATTGGGGCAGTCCTTACTCAATAGGGACATCTAGTGGCATATCATAGTGAGACACTTTCAGACACTGTCTGGAAGTATCCTACTTATGACAAAGAGATGTATTCCATTATGCATGCCTGTCAACAATGGAAGCATTACATTTTGGGGAAGGAAACTATCATCCACACAGACCACTGGTCCCTATAGTTCATACAAATGCAAGGGAAGTTGCAGAATGATCACCATCAAAAGTGGTCCACATAGCTGCAACAACTCCATTTGAATATCAAGTACAAAAAAGGAAACACAAATAATGTTGCAGATTGCCTTAGCGACCAACGATCATGGAATTAACCACCATGCTTAACTCTTGTTGGGCACGAGACTTCTGATTGGCTACTTCTCTACAAAATTGACCCATAATTTGACCACACATACCATACACCCTTGGAGGGTCAGCAAGTTCCATATTTCACCTCTAGGATGCTCTATTATGCCACTTGGGACACCTCTGTGTTTCTTCAAGTGAGCGTGCGAAGATTATTTGGGAAGCACGCTACAGTTAGGCTACTGGGAACCTTGGGGTCGAGAAAATGGTGGCAGTACTACAGAAGTATTTTTATTGGCCGAATCTTCGACAAGATGTCAGGAAGTACATCAAATACTGCAACCTGCACCATTGCCAAACTAACCATCAAGAAGAAAGGTCTCTATACTTTGCTGCCTACCCCTAATCGACCTTGGGGATCCATCTCCATGGATTACATGTCAGGCCTTCCTTTTACTAAGCATGGAAATGACTGTGTTTTTTTGGTTGTTGATAGATTCTCAAAGATGGCCATTATGGTGGCTTGCAAGAAGAGTATCACAACAGAAGCAACTGCTAAACTCTTCTTTGAACAAGTGTGGGTACACTTTGGGATCCCACAATCTATCATCTCAGATCGGGACAGCGGGTTCCTCAGTACATTTTGGTCTAGTCTCTAGTCGATGCTGGACACCAAGCTCAATAAGTCCACAACTTTCCATCCCCAAACTGATGGCCAAATAGAGGCCGTCAACAAGATGATCGTACACATTCTATGCATGTACAACTTAAAGCATCCACGAACATGGGACGAGAGCCTCCCTTATGTCAAAAAAAGCTACAACCAAGCTCTCCATAACTCTACTGTCCACAACCCTTTCAAGCTGGGCTTGGGATTCCACCCACTATGTCCCATTGATGTGCCCATACCATTTGCAGTGACTCAGGAAGTTTTGGCTTATGTCCAATCTGAAGCCGACAAAGAAAATAACTTCATTGATCACATTCAACACATCTGCCAATAGGTCCATGACATATTGGACAAATCCAATGCTAAGTACAAGCAATGGCATGATCAACATTGAGTGCCACACAAGCTCCAGGTGGGCAACAAAGTTTTGCTACATTGCAGAGGGAGCACTTCGCTAGGTCCCACAGCAAGATTCGCCCGCTTCGATATGGGCCATACACCATCAACAAGGATGTGGGAGATAATTCTTTTGAGCTTAGTATTCCCCCATTCCTTGGCCTGCACCTAGTGTTCAGTGTGGATCGTCTTTGACCATACATTCCACCATTACTGGACACATCCAACATTGTAGAACAACTCACACCAACAGAGTTAAATCCAGACTGCATGGAACAAGCTGCAACTAATCGGATCATGAACACATAGATCAAGAACACTCACCAACAAAATATCCAACTGTATCAAGTTGTCAAAGCCAACCAACTCCTGCACCAAGGAAAATGTCTCACTAGGTACCAAGTTCAGCAAAATTTTCCTCATCTCATGGATGAACTGAACACAATGGAGACTATTGCTTCTTAAGGGGGGAGGATTGATCCAGGTGGATATTGGTGACCACCCTCCTATTTCACTTGGAGCCCCACCATTATTTCTTTCAGTTTTTTAGTTTCCTTAATTGTAGCACAATTTACTATTTTTGGCAGTTTTTTGGGTCCTAAACTTCGAGAGCTGTTCTGAGGCCCTAAATGATGTTTTTTTGGCAATAATAATCGTGAATGATTTTAGTGAAATAGAATTTTCAGTTGTGTTCCTCGGAGAGATATTTCCAACGAGGTATCATGCACGTCAGACAGAGATAATATGAACAAGTTACAACCCGAGGAAGTTGGCTAGCCAACTAACCCCAACGAGGCCCATAAACTCTTGGTGTTACATCTCCGCAGGTTAGGGTTTTCTCTTATTGTTCAATAATAAAAAGGCCCTTGAACCTCATTGTAACTCGGTTCAGAGGCATGTAGCCGCCACATCTCTTCTCAGAGATAAGCTACCATTGCCCAAGCTAGTCTCATTTCCATTATGTTTGTAAGCATATTTCATTATGTGATATTAATTAAAGGAAGTGTTATTTCTATTGAATCTATGTATTTATTGTTATATATGTAATTTGTCTCATTCCTGTTTAAATTTGGATCTTGAAGCCATGTTGATTTCACTAGGGGTGAATGACCTAGTGCAACGACGACATAGGGAAGCCATTCTTCCATTACATCCATGTTGATATGGAATCCATAAAGTCATGTTGATTTGACTAGGGAAGAATGATACATTCACCTAAGAGGCCATACTGATTTGGTTGGGCCATGTTGATTTTGCCAGGGGTGAATGGCCCAGGGGAAAACTTTCTCCTATGAAGCCATATTGATTGTACCAGGGGAGATTGATACATTTATCCATAGATATAGATTACTCAATATAGATATGTATATGTATATATACATATATACATATATACATGTACATCTACATATACATATACATGTATGTATATATTATTATATATCTTATATTATTATATTACTCCTCTTTCTTAATGAAAAGGATGGTTTCTCTTCTCTGAAAAAGAAAATATGAACATTAAAATAATTTTGTTTGGAGAGTTTTCGGCGAAATCACATAATCAATCATTTGTCGACGCGTTTCGAACCAACTAGTGTGGTTCATCGTCAGGACAAGTTGAATAAGCAGATCCAAAAATCTTAATAGGGATGATGGTTGGAAGATCAGCAACTGCTGGGTCCCAGCCCTGTCTTCCTAGCCTCCGAGGTCCCTTCTTTGTTTGATTTTGTGTTTCTGGTTTCTCCCTTGGTTTTTTAAAATTTTTCTATTTTTGTTCTTGATTTGATTTGTTTCCCTTTTGATCCTATCTCCCTAATAGTACAGTATAATTTAATCCCTATTAATAAGTTTTGAGTAAAAATTGGGTTTCGAACCTTATTGTTTTTCCTTATTACCATTATTTATGATTGGGATAAATTTAGTCTTGAAATAATCTAAGATTTTAAAAGTTTCCTTCTATTCCTCTAGAATTAAAAGGATTATTATAAATAATTAATAAAGTAATAATACACCATAACACTATCTTATAAACATACTATTACTTTTACTAATAAACATTGAATGAATAGTCTAATAAATTATCCTCTTATATTTTAAGATTAGTTGTTTTATTTTTAAAAAACATAC
>APFE030600338.1:0-19034 GCA_000404065.3 Pinus taeda | reverse complement strand
TCTCAACCTGTGATGGTTTAAGGATGACCAACAACTCTGGAATGCTTAATGCAATTCCTAGAACTCTTCCAAAAATGGCAAGAAGCTGAAGTCTTCTGCTAGAGGAAGTGTCCCCATTCTTTGAAGAGGTGTCACAAACTGAAGGCATGCTCAGGGGCATATTTGTCTTTGGCTACAACTCTGAATTTGGTGTGGCAGGTTGTGGCTCAGGCTCGCTTGATGTGGCTTTGAAGCTTGTAGATGACCATCATTTCCCCCCTTGTTAGATACAAGGTGAGATGATGGAGAAAAATCAACTGCAAGACTGTTCAATACTCTAGAACAAGTTCTGACATGTGACTGGAATATCTTCTTGGCTGTTGATGTGCATTGCCAAGAAGCGATCCATCCAAGAAGAATCTTTGTTCTTGCAGGAGGTTTGTTTTTGAAGCATCTGTTTGAAGAATGACTGGTTTTATGACAGTGCTTACATGGATGAAGATCAGAATAATGATCTTTCATATGGCCAACTCAGTCATAGTGTTGGCATTTCACAATCTGTTGCTGTGGAAGAGGGGCATAATCTAGAACAGTTGGAGGTGAACTGTCATGAAGGAATCCAACACTCTGAAACTGAATGGGCTTTGAGTAGTCTGGAATATGGAAGGGCACTTCCTTGTCATATCCAAGACCAGTTCTGTGCTTGTTGCTGACAAGCTCTTCCTAAGGTCTGATGACAGACATGGGAAGTGTAGGCTGAATTTCCGCATCTACATGTACAACTGCTGCTTTATTGGGTACTAAATCTGAATGAACTGTGACATTATTGTCTTGTTGTTTATGGGAGTCCGTTTCAATCTTCTGAAAAGAAACATGTTCAGAATGATGACTCCACTGCTGTAATTCTTCGTGCTGTAGTTGAGATTCAAGCTGCAAAAAATCAATCTTTTCCTGTGCATTCTGCAAACAGTTTTTGATATCGGAAAGATTGTCCTTGTTGATGTTTACCATCCCATCGTCATTGGACTGTATCAAAGTATTTAATGAATCTAATACATCATAAATTATAGCCATTTTTTGGGCTTTAACAATCAATGTTCCAATCAACTAGCATCAATCACTGTGATGCTAAAAGAACACTACTTTCATGAACCATACATACTTATGCAGCAATCAATATAGCAAGTAATCAACAACTCTGGAATCAACAAGTCAATACCTCTTTTCTTCAAAGATATAATGTCATTATCCTCTCAAGAGCGGGTTCGATCCATAGAGAGTTCAGATCAGGGTATTAGAAGATGTTGAAATCCTATCTCAAGTCAATCGATGTAGAGTCGTTTTTTTGTAAGAATCAACACGTTGATATAAGCTGCAAAGAGAATAAAATGCTAGCAAATAGCCCTTCCACTAAGAAGCTGAACAAACGTAGCCATAAAGGTGAGAAAGAGTTGATGAGAAGTTCTATCCACCTCCAGAAGATTGCCGTGTTCATACATCATTCTCCTCCTTTTTTGTGAGTTTTTGTGCAGAATCGAAGGGAAATGTGGCGCGGCCAGTTCAGTGTGGTGGCTTGATACGTTAGAAGAACTAATAAACTCTACCGAAAACCATTGGCGCACTTGTAAACGAGGTGATCTACCTTGCTGAGCGATAGCTCTTCCTTGCCAGTCTCAGGAATGGCCAAATCAGTCGTGTTTGCACTGGTTTCAGTCGGCTGCAATTACCTATGTGGGGTGGACTCGACCTATGACAATTTGTCTCAAGGGTGGGTGAGCTAGTATCTCTCCCTGGAATGACTTCGGTCGAACAGAGGTGCTGCGTAAGGAATTTATTGCTCTGCTGGATGAGTTTGACATTAAAAAAATTGGCCTCTGTTCTTTACGTCTTACTCAGCGTGGAACTCAAGTCACACAAAATGGTGTGAATGTGAATTGCGTCCACGGGTTTTGAGTGAGTCGTGGGTTTTGAGATACTTGGCCCCGAATTGGCGTAGTTCCTTGTCTCGGAGCCAGAATAAATCGAATGTCAAGGATGTCACAATTTTGTGATTTGCTTAATCGACCCAGATTCGAATGATTGTCGGCCGACGTGAAATGTATGCCCAGACTCGTATGTCCGCAACGTGAGAGAGATAACTGTGTTGATTTCAATCTTATGCATAGTCGGCCAACATTCTCCAACGATGGAACCTATAGAGGTAGGCTCCCTTCCACAAATTGATTTCAATTCCCGCTAGTCTTGGCAGTTTCCCAAATCTAACCAGACTCGGATGTCAAGAGGTGGAGATGAACCTTGGTCCGCAATAGACAGAGTATTTAGAGTAGAAGAGGGTTCAAAAAGGATATGAACGCCTCAAGCGACGGTCTGCGTCAGGCGGCAGTAACACCTAATTCAGCTAATGATGAGATTTGACAATAGCCAATGTATAACGCATAGAGAAATCCAATGTATATACCAGGATTTAGCAAGGCAGAGAGCCAAATTTAGGTCCTGCGTTCTGACAGGTACAGAGAGCAGCGTATTGGGGCGTTATGTAAACTGTAGAATGGGAGAAACTGTTCGGTGGAGCCACGATGGGTGGTTTGGTGGTTTGATGTCACGATGCCAGAACAATGATGTTCTGATGCCAAAACAATGATGGTTTGATGCTAAAACATAAGATTTGCCAAAACACGGTCATGCCAACAATGTGTAATCCGTGCTTGTAGGAGGAGCGATATTACCTTATTTTGAGCCTTCGACAATCAGCGTTCAATCCTCCACAACTTTCAAACTATTCCACGTTCACTGCTTGGTCTCCATGCTCACGACAACAACATTGGAAAGAGAATAATCGCAGAAGCGTTTTTGCATAGGGGAATATACAGAGCGCATGGCTGACAAGCGCTCAAGGCAACCTAAATGATATATGAGTATTCACAGGAAAATAATGGCTCAAAATGGAGCAGGGCCAGTGATCACCCGCTCCGATACCATGTTAAACACACACATGGTAGCAACAGAATATGAAAGATAAACATGAGAGTACACTTATTATTAACAATGATATACATTTATAGTACATGGTGTGACCCTTGGATTCATATTCCAAGTGGTCTCTTGGAATTCTTTTGGCTGTTCAACTTCCACACCAACCCTTAGAGCATAACATATATATCTAATAAATCATATAAGAAATATAAAGAGTGATTGGTTGTAATAGATACAATTATTCCAACCATTCCCTTGATTGTATGTCAAATACTCTTAGAAAATGAATAAAACTTGGTTGGATATCCTTTCCACACATTTGTCTTGAGTATTCATGTGTGTGGTGTGTGATATAATGTAGTCTCTTTTTCGAATGCACATACAATCAAGAAGATTACATTAGTGCATCTTAAAAAAGGGACACAACAAATATAATGTAAAGTAACCATGAATGTACTATAATCAAGCTCTTATTGAAAACTTAATTTATTAGGAAAGTGGCTAAATTTTTTTATTTTTATTGGTGGTAAATGGTACATCACTTCTATAATGGCGCCAACATAGTTATTGCACTTCATATATCCTATGACACCCAACCACGATGAATCTATGCATTCCTAAATCCATAAAAAAATGGGGAAATTTTGATTTCTAGCTTAATATTAACTAGCATTTGCACCACATGTTGCAAAGGAAACACTGTAAGGCAATGATATAAAAAACAATAGCATAGAAGAAAGAAGTCAAATTTTTATGCAATTTTGTTTCTTTACCAGTGTTTATTTTTATCATCAACAAATGGCTAGATCATCTATTCATATTACCAAGAACCTTCGCGTTTGAGAGCATTGCCACAATGCCACAAAGCTCATTCTAATGATCACCGAGAAGGGAATTGTTGTAAGAGATGCAAATTGTTTCCATTGTTTCTCGAATGGACTTTGTTCTTGCACTGATTATTGTAATGCTAATTGCAAATCCTCTCATACAGAATAGTGTGACTGCAAGCATAAGCAATTACTTGCCTTTTGTGACAAGCATATGTTTGATAGAGAAAAATGGAAAAATGCAAAAGCAGAGGGGATTAGTAAAATATTTGATGTCTAATCTAGGGTGCATACATAGCAAAAACATACCTGGATAGTTAGTGACATTTTCATAAGACAGATTGAATTTCTACCTGATTCATTTCTTCATATCGGCCATAATTTTACAAAAAATGTCGAATAGGGGTTACATTGAGTACAGTATTGCTAGAAATTTGCATAATGCAGTGTTGTTGGGTAGTATGCCAATGGTGACACATCATGTGATCATATTTCATTGATATAGATGGTATTTCAAGCATAATTATTTAAGGTTACGTGTAGAAGATTTCAAGAGAAGATATGCATGGAAAATTGTACCTGCCCTAACATAATTCACCCAAAAGATACAAAATTTATTTGACAAACTGATTTATCTTGGACAATGTGATTGTTACATGAGAAGGCGTGAATTGGGCTTAAGATTGTAAAATATCTCATAACCTTTTCCAATATACTGTAAATCAAGGCCAAGGAACACTAATGTAGGGAATGATAAACATGCGTAGAAGCTAGGACATTCATAACATAGTAAGAAGAGCATTCCCTATGGGGTCCTCTAGGTCAAACCCATTTCTAATTACATGGCCATGCACCTCGTTTCCTTACCGCGAAGCTTCTGGGCCAGCACACGCACCAAGTACACTGGCAAAGGTAACATGATCCGCCTCTATAGCTGTCCATTGCATCCAGCCATAAAGCCTTAATGCCTCCTGACAATACCCATTTTTAGTATATCCAACAATCATAGTATTCCATGACACCACATCCCGTTCAGGCATTTTGTCAAACACTGTCCATGCATCCGCTACATATCAATATTGACTTGTTCGACTTACTCAGAACTAGTCGCTGAAGCTAATCATATAGTGCAAGAACTCCAGCCCTTACTACTCTTAACATAATATTAGCTGTTACTCCTCTGAAGAGGGCATGGATGCCCTCTTGGCACACAATCTGTTGAAAAGCATGGACAGTGTTGCTATAACTTGTTTCTAGAAAAACAACTTGACAAAAAATTTTATGTGAGATCCATCATAGTTGCTAGAAGTAACATCACAAGCTCAGAACATGAGAAAGAATGTAGATTTTATGTCATATTTCTTACTTGTATAATGTCTTTAGCATGTCGTGTATAAGACAAAGAAAGAAAGTCAATGTTGTTGCGAACTCCCCAAGATGCAATAACCTTCAAAATACAAACAACAGAAATAAATCAAATTACAAACCTTGTCATAATCAAATCAAATGATGCACAATAAACTTTAGCACAAAAATAGACTAGTGCCCTGCAATTTGTAAGGTTACATTTATTTCATGAGATCAAAGCTTGAACTATATAATATTTTAAGAGCGAGGGTTACCACAATTAGAAAATGCACAAATTAATTTATTTGACACTTTGATTTCATGTTAGTTACAGACTGCATGCTTTCAGTTTATAAGGTTTATCCTAAGGTCCTTGATGGATGCCAATACTGTCTTCTGACATTGCTTGATGAACATTTGACAAAGGATGAGAACAATGATGTAATTGAAATTCAAAGATTATGAATAAATAAGGAAGACCTTTATATAAGGGAAATTAACTCAATATGTTCATTTTAAAGATATGCTATCACCAATATTAATATTCATTAGGCTGGGAACAAATAGAAAATTAGCATTAGGTTTCTAACATCCAAATGGTCTCACCATTGTTTGAATTAAGCACTCCTAGTGATAAAAAGAGTGAAAATATGTTAAAAATTTGATTCTATGAGCTTCTAGAGGGCATTATGTTGTCAAAGATTGCTCGAGGTGAGAATTAATCAAGTGTCGGATACCCAAAAAATCAGCCATTGGATTTAGTAAACTACAAGTAAAGCCTGTTCAAGGTGTAAGATCGAATTTACCATAATGAGCATAGACAAACTAACTAGTGGACAGGTAGTCAGACAAACTATGTGCTTCTAAAGGCATTATGTCGTCAAATATTGCAGATGCCCCAAGGTGAGAATTAAACAGGTGGATGATACTAGAATTTGAATGTGTAACATCAAAGTTCCAAATGGCTAGTTTATAAAGAGAAAATTAGTAAGAAAGGAGCAGGGTAATCTTATATAATTTCATTGGCTTCACATTTGAACATTATGTTGTTCTGAACCATGATACCCTAAATTCATATATTAATTCAATGGATTTCATTAAACAATGCCCTATCCTTGAAGCAAAGTAATAGAAGAGTACTGCCATTTCTGTGGAAACTGTATATGTTCTGAACCTTCTTTCTTGATAAGTTAATGTCAGATATATGATCTGATGGCTATTTATTTCTGTGAATGTTGTCACAGTTTGCTTCTGATATTTTTTCCAGTTGATAGACAACTTTCAAGACTTTTGCTGACTGCAAAACACAATTTCATGACCAACACACAACTAAACAAAGCAAAGCAAACTGTGTGAAAGGCAAATAATGCCAAAGGGAAAAGAATAATCTCTGAAATAAGTGAGAATCTATGCCCATGCAACCTACAAAATTTGTACGTGCTTAATATTGGCATAAATTCTACATCAATTGGGCTTCACACAGACATTTTTCTTGACCCATATTTAGGTAACTCTTACATTTCTGAAATCTTCATTGATGACTCTTCCTTGGCCAACATTCATTAATATATGACTTGAAAACCTAGAAAAAACAGTGAATTTTGACCCATCAATTGCAACAAAAAACTAAACCATTCGACATTGCCCAATTGTAGTTCTATGTGCTAAAAATGAAATTGCAGCATTAAAACAATTCCAGTCAGTCATGACCATGGACCCTCTGTCTAAAAAAATTATAACTATTTTGGCAACTAACACAGTAATATCCATGCTTGCAATTACCTACGTGCTTATCTATATCACTCAGTGTCAGAAGATCAACATGAACTTGAGTGGCACACATTCTAAATAATGGACCAACAAGAGTTGCACTGTTTTTGACACGACACACTATATCTTGATCCTTAATCTCTGCAACCTGCAATTAGATTAGTTAGCAAATATTTAACACTGGAACTCTATCTATATCAAGATAATATGTGCAAATGTTCCTCTGCTAGGATATTCACAAAAACAGTGTCAGAAGAGCATAGTTATTTAAGGCTGCGTGTATAAGATTTCAAGAGAAGCTATGCATGGCAGATTCTACCTGCCCTAACATAATTCACCCAAAAGATACAAAATTTATCTGACAAACTGATTTATCTTAGACAATGTGATTGTTATATGAGAAGGCATGCATTGGGCTTAAGATTGTAAAATATCTTATAACCTTTTCCAACTCAGTCTAACCATATCCCTTTATAAGATTAGTCCATGACACCACATCTCTTTCAGGCATTCTATCGAATAATTGTTGTGCTGCAGAATTGTGCACAAAAGTGCAAAAATTCTTACGAATTCTAACAATGATGTTAAAATTGAAACAAGGCAGGGTGCAACCATTTGGTTTCCATCTCTGTTACAAGTATTCCATGTCAGAGCAACTATCCATTGAATATATGATAGGTCTTGTCTCTGTATAGAGGCCCTTTTGGCCCATGATCCATTTTCCTTTGAAAATATTACATTTTCCTGCATCTTTCTTTGGATCGATCTAAATTGTATCTAAAACCTTGCATTCATTCCTTTTAATATCTTGAATTTAAGACATTTTATCTATTCTACTTCTTGTGTTTACACTGCCGTCGTCAAAGAAATAGTGACTGGTATGGGACCATTTTTATTGTATAGGCAAGAACAACATGAAATTGGGTTTAGGAGCTTCAAGGCCATCAAATATTGAACTAAATGATCGTCAGGGATCATATGTACCCACAACTCTTTCAATCAAGGAAGACTGTCAAATTGAGAGAGAAGACATTAGAACAAAAGGGAAGGAAGACAACCAGTGCCATATCAACAATGATTTCTTTATGTGAAAATAACTTTGACTTACAAATCATAAGACCTAAATTATCCATATCTGCTAAAACAATTTGCAGAGTAATATGGTAGCTTCATAACTTGGGAAATAAACATGCCACTAAAAAATTAAAGGAATAGACAATGCCTTCATGTTGACTTCTGATTTTGAAACAAGGGAAGCTTTACACATTATTGAGAAAATACTCTGTCTACCTGAAGATAGAGGGACTGACTTAGCATGAAACCCCATTTTCATCAAACACTTTCCTTTATCAATAAGAGAAAATAACATATGCAAGTGTTCATCAGGATCTTAACTTTCTACGAAATCATACAAAAGTCACTGTTCAAAAGTACAGAGTTCAAGCAAGTACATAGATGATCTACAAGAGTCTTAAAGTTACATAAGGGTTGCAACAAAGATTGAAAGATCTCTCGAACATGGGTAAAATTGCAGGAGAAGAAAATTTGTGCAGGGCTACCCGATTTGGGTAACACAAATATATAGAGGGAATATATGTAAACCTAGGAGGCCAAAATCATTAGAAATTGCATAGTATGTGGTAGCTTCATAATATTAATTTTCACATGTCTCACCGTGAGCTAGAGATGAAATTGGTATACTTGAGGATTAGACATCAGTGTCTGATTGATCCAATTTCTATGAAAACTCAAGAGTCATTTTTCCAACAACATAAAATATTACATTTTCTTGCATCTTTCTTTGGATCGATCTGAATTGTCTCTAAAACCTTGCATTCATTCCTTTTAATATCTTGAATTTAAGTCATTTTCTCTATGCTACTTCTTGTGTTTACACTGCCGTTGTCAAAGAAATAGTGACTGGTATGGGACCATTTTTATTGTATAGGCAATAACAACATGAAATTGGGTTTATGAGCTTCAAGGCCATCAAATATTGAACTGAATGATTTTCAGGGATCAGATGTACCCACAACTCTTTCAATCAAGGAAGACTGTCAAATTGAGAGAGAAGACATTAGAACAAAAGGGAAGGAAGATAACCAGTGCCATATCCACAACAATTTTTTTTATGTGAAAATAACTTTGACTTACAAATCATAAGGCCTAAATTATCCATATCTGCTAAAACAATTTGCAGAGTAATATGGGAGCTTCATTAACTTGGGAAATAAGCATGCCACTGAAAAATTAAAAGAATGGTGGAAAATAAGAAAGAAAGGCGCAGGGTAATCTTATATAATTTCAGTGGCTTCACATTTGAACATTATGTTGTTCTGAACCATGATACCCTAAATTCATATATTAATTCAATGGATTTCATTAGGGATATTCTTTGAAACAATGCCCTCTCCTTGAAGCAAAGTAATAGAAGAGTACTGCCATTTCTGTGGAAACAGTATATGTTCTGAACCTTCTTTCTTGATAAGTTAATGTCGGATATATGATCTGTTGGCTATTTATTTCTGTAAATGCTGTCACAGTTTGCTTCTGATATTTTTTCCAGTTGATAGACAACTTTCAAGACTTTTGCTGATTGCAAAACATAATTTCATGAACAACACACAACCAAACAAAGCAAAGCAAACTGTGTGAATGGAAAATAATGCCAAAGGGAAAAGAATAATCTTTGAAATCAGTGAGAATCTATGCCCATGCAACCTACAAGATTTGTACGTGCTTAATATTGGCATAAATTCTACACCAATTGGGCTTCACATAGACCATTTTCTCAACCCATATTTAGGTAACTCTTACATTTCCAAAATCTTCATTGATGGCTCTTCCCTGGCCAGTATTCATTAATATCTGACTTGAAAACCTAGAAAAAAACAGTGAATTTTGACCCATCAACTGCAACAAAAAACTAAACCATTCGACATTACCTAATTGCAGTTCTATGTGCTAAAAATGAAATTGCAGCATAAAACAATTCCAACTTGTCCTGACGATGAACCACACTAGTTGGTTCGAAACGCGTCGACAAATGATTTTTTATGTGATTTTGCCGAAACAATTCTCTAAACAAAACAATTCCAGTCAGTCATGACCATGGACCCTCTATCTAAAAAAATTATAACTATATTGGCAACTAACACAGTAATATCCATGCTTGCAATTACCTACGTGCTTATCTGTATCACTCAGTGTCAGAAGATCAACATGAACTTTAGTGCCACGCATTCTAAACAGTGGACCAACAAGAGTTGCACTGTTTTTGACACGGCACACTATATCTTGATCCTTAAGCTCTGCAACCTGCAATCAGATCAGTTAGCAGACATTTAACACTGGAACTCTATCTATATGAAGATAAGATGTGCAAATGTTCCTCTGCTAGGATATTCACAAAAACAGTGTCAGAAGAGCATAGTTATTTAAGGCTGTGTGTAGAAGATTTCAAGAGAAGCTATGCATGGTAGATTCTATCTGCCCTAACATAATTCACCCAAAAGATACAAAATTTATCTGACAAACTGATTTATCTTAGACAATGTGATTGTTATATGAGAAGGCATGCATTGGGCTTAAGATTGTAAAATATCTTATAACCTTTTCCAACTCAGTCTGACCATCTCCCTTTACAAGATTAGTCCATGACACCACATCTCTTTCAGGCATTCTATCAAATAATTGTTGTGCTGCAGAATTGTGCACAAAAGTGCACAACTTCTTATGAATTCTAAGAATGATGTTAAAATTGAAACAAGGCAGGGTGCAACCATTTGGTTTCCATCTCTGTTACAGGTATTCCATGTTAGAGCAGCTATCCATTGAATATATGATAGGTCTTGTCTCTGTATAGAGGCCCTTTTGGGCCATGATCCATTTTCCTTTGAAAATATTACATTTTCCTGCATCTTTCTTTGGATCAAACTGAATTGTCTCTAAAACCTTGCATTCATTCCTTTTAATATCTTGAATTTAAGACATTTTCTCTATGCTCCTTCATGTGTTTACACTGCCATTGTTAAAGAAATAGTGACTGGTATGGGACCATTTTTATTGTATAGGCAAGAACAACATGAAATTGGGTTTAGGAGCTTCAAGGCCATCAAATATTGAACTGAAACAAATATATAGAGGGAATATATGTAAACCTCGAAGGCCAAAATCATTAGAAATTGTATAGTATGTGGTAGCTTCATAATATTAATTTTCACATGTCTCACCGTGAGCTAGGGACGAAACTGGTATACTTGAGGATTAGACATCAGTGTCTGATCGATCCAATTTCTATGAAAACTCAAGAGTCATTTTTCCAACAACATAAAATATTACATTTTCCTACATCTTTCTTTGGATCGATCTGAATTGTCTCTAAAACCTTGCATTCATTCCTTTTAATATCTTGAATTTAAGTCATTTTCTCTATGCTACTTCTTGTGTTTACACTGCGGTTGTCAAAGAAATAGTGACTGGTATGGGACCATTTTTATTGTACAGGCAAGAACAACATGAAATTGGGTTTATGAGCTTCAAGGCCATCAAATATTGAACTAAATGATTTTCAGGGATCAGATGTACCCACAACTCTTTCAATCAAGGAAGACTGTCAAATTGAGAGAGAAGACATTAGAACAAAAGGGAAGGAAGACAACTAGTGCCATATCAACAATGATTTTTTTATGTGAAAATAACTTTGACTTATAAATCATAAGGCCTAAATTATCCATATCTGCTAAAATAATTTGCAGACTTTTGCTGACTGCAAAACACAATTTCATGAACAACACACAACCAAACAAAGCAAAGCAAACTGTGTGAATGGCAAATAATGCCAAAGGGAAAAGAATAATCTCTGAAATCAGTGAGAATCTATGCCCATGCAACCTACAAGATTTGTACGTGCTTAATATTGGCATAAATTCTACACCAATTGGGCTTCACATAGACCATTTTTCTCAACCCATATTTAGGTAACTCTTACATTTTCGAAATCTTCATTGATGACTCTTCCCTGGCCAGTATTCATTAATATCTGACTTGAAAACCTAGAAAAAACAGTGAATTTTGACCCATCAACTGCAACAAAAAACTAAACCATTCGACATTACCCAATTGTAGTTCTATGTGCTAAAAATGAAATTGCAGCATTAAAACAATTCCAGTCAGTCATGACCATGGACCCTCTGTCTAAAAAAATTATAACTATATTGGCAACTAACACAATAATATCCATGGTTGTAATTACTTACGTGCTTATCTGTATCACTCAGTGTCGGAAGATCAATATGAAATTGAGTGGCATGCATTCTAAACAATGGAACAACAAGAGTTGCACTCTTTTTGACATGACACACTATATCTTGATCCTTAATCTTTGCAACTTGCAATCAGATCAGTTAGCAGATATTTAACACTGGAACACTATCTATATCAAGATAAGATGTGCAAATGTTCCTCTGTTTTCAAAGCCTTAATTTATATTGGAGGAGGGAATGACCGATGTCTTTTTATTTGCATTTTTGCTATACAATAAAAGAACTACTAGTACCCTTTTATCCACAATTTCTTTATACAAGGAGCATAGATTTAAATTTCCAAAAAAAAAATAACCTGTTACAATTTTACAAAATGTTGAAAGACACAACAGCATGAATACAGGATATGCCAGCTTCCTTTTAAAAGCTTTGCACATGAAATGTAGCTCGAAACCAGATCTGCATAATCTTATATAATGTGACCATGATCTTGCAACTGATGCATGAACTCCCTCTCCTGGGTAACAAATCTGGCTAAAGTAAACTTCCCAACACTTTTATAGGCATCTATAATTGCCTTGAACTTGAATTCGTTTGGCTGAAAACCCTTCTATTTCATTTTTTAAAACATTCTCCTAACACTGTCTACCAACCCTAGCTTCCCATAGCTAATTGTCATACTTGCATAAGTAATTGTATCTGGTTCAAGACCTTTGGCTTGCATGATCATGAACATGTTGTAAGCTTCATTAATCCTCCCAGCACTACCAAGTGCATATATAACAACATTGTAAGAAGACACATCAAAATCCAACCTAGAAGCTCTCAGTTCATCACAAGCTTCCAAAGCTTCAGCATGCATCCCCACTGCAGAAAATATTGTCATTCTCAAGACCTGAATACCATGTGGAAGCCCACTTTTACGTGCAACATCGAGCTGCTCTACTGCCTCTCTTGGAATGCCTCCTCTCTTCAGAATAATGCCCAGTGTTTTGTATGTATGCTCATTGGGTGAAGCCTTTAGTTTTAACATTTGATGAAAAACTTCAGCAGCCTCTCTCAATCTTCCATCTGCAATGAACAGGCTAATGACACTATTAAAAGAAAGAACGTTAGTAAGAAATCCAGATTCTAATATTTCCTTTGAAATTTCAGTGGCTTCATTAAGCTTTCCATTCTTTTTGTATAAGGACAACATCATGGAAAAAGAAAATTCATTTGCCTGCTGCTTTTCCTTCAAGGCTTTGAATACTTCTTGTGCTTCAGTCACCATATCAGTGCGAGCATAAAGGTCAAGCATACAGCCTGATAAAAAGGCATCTGGCTCAACACCCAATTTTTGTATGCGTTTGTATGTTTCTTGTGCTTCCTTCAAAAAACCACGTTTACTATAAACCTTAATCAAAGAACTATACACCACAGAGTTCCCTGCAAAACCATCATTTTGCATTATTTGAAAGTAACGTACAACTTCTTCCACACATCCAGCTTAAGCAAATGCATTTATCAAGGCACCATAAACAAAAACATCTGGCTCCACACCTGCGTTGACCATCTTTTCAAACATCTTCTCTACCTCTGCAGCTCGACCCAATCTTCCATAGGCGGCAATAACAACACAAAATGATGAACAGTTAGGCACAAACCCTGCTTCATGCATTTTGGTAATAAAGTGTTTTGATTCATCTAGAAGTCCTGAACTTGCAAATTTCTTAATGACAAAAGCATATGTACATCTGTCAGGCAAAACCCCTTGAACTTCCATTCTTTCAAACAACTTCAGAACCTTGTCATGGACTTTTGCAATCCCATAGGCCTTGATCATGACATTAAATTCTAATACAGTTTGACCCTCGCCTCTTTCTTGACTGCACTTAAACACCTTTTCAGCTTCTAACCAATAACCCTGTTCCCCATATGCATCAATATTGGTAGCATAGCATTCACAGCTCACTCCTCCAGCAAGATGGAACCTTTCAAACCATGCCCATGCTGTCTCAAGCATCCCCAGATATATATACATCCTAATAATAGCTGATTCAGAGTACTCATCCACATGAACGCCCAATCCATCCATCTCTCTGACAACAACTTCTACTTCACTGACCATGTGTCTAATACAAAATGCATATAAAATAGTGCGACAACCCACAATATCAGGAACGAGCCCTGCTTCCTTCATCTTTGTGAAGTAACAAAATGCTTTATCAATATTGTCATTTTGAGCATGAAATGCTATAAGAGTGTTATACGTCCTTGTGTCAGGCAAGCAATGAAGCTCTTCCATTTTCACCTTAAGGGCATCTGCTTCGTCAAGATATCCATAAGATCCACAGATGTGAATCATGGTATTGAATGTTACAACATTTGGGCTTATTCCTTCTTTTAACATCTCAGAAAATAACTTGGAAGCTTCTTTTAGGCGGCTTGCCTTCCCATATGTATCAATTAATGTATTATACATGTAAGAACTGCTTGGCCTCTGAACTTGATCATTCTCTCTGCAAGGATCCATGCACTTATCATCTAATAACCCTTTAATGAGCACTCCTTCAGGAAAATTATTTGGAGAGCAGTCCCTTTTACCCACTGGGTCCTCAAAATGATTTTTTAATTCACAACAACGACTAATATAGAAGAAATCCTTCTTTCGCTGTCGATCAGGCTCTGATTTAGATGAACAAACATTTGTAGTATTTCCTAGAAATATTTTCCCAGAAGACCAGTCCCTGAAGAACTGTTCAGCTTTCTCAGATTCCCTTGCCTTCTTCAAAATATGGACTACCATGTTCACGATGACCTCATCTGGCCAGAGACCTTGTGATATCATGCGATCCAGCCAGAGAAGAGCCTCTTCTTTGAGACCAGATTTCCCATACACATCTATAAGAGTACCATAGGTAGTGGCAGTAGGCAAGACCTTGTCTTTAACCATTTCTTCCCAAAACTTTTTTAGTTGATCCCATTTCTGTGCTCTTCCTAGAATTCTAAGCAGGATATTATAGTGAATAACATTAACTTCATAGCACTCTTTCTTTTGAAACCACTTAAAAATTTGAACTGCTCTTTCCCAGTCCCACTACTCCTTTAGGATAATGCTTCACTCTTTTGCATTGAGGTTTGCTTCCCAAGGTTCAAGCGCTTCGTCAATGTTCTCTGTAGAATCCAAATCTTGCAAAATGGCTGGGATACACCCACCATACGATTTGTGTGAGCTTTTTCTTTTAGTTTCCATTTTCTTTGTTACATTTTTGCACCCGGAACTTGACTTTACTAGTGTGCTCTTGTGAGACTGTTTTGGTGGATAACGATGGCCTTCCCTACCTGGAGAAACGTGAACAGATTGAAAATGTTGCTTGTATTTTTGTTTCCTCTTAGCCCTCCTGGGATGTGTATTGAAATAAGGATAAAGATAAACATATCCTGTGTTTAGGGTCGAAGAAGAAGGGATGTCTGCTAATGACTGCGCTAGCATTTCTTCTGTTTGATAGGCAAAGGCAAAACATGAATGAAATAATAACAGATTACGGAGACTCGTAACAAGGAAACCTCCTGTGCGGCCTGAATCATATCCTGGCGGGATGAGGCTGTAGTACCGTGAAGTTGATTGGCAACGTGTAGGGCTCTAAATTAAAACAGTACATACACATCCATATAATTTGAAATTAAAATGCTGCATACGCATATCTATATAATTTGAATGGATTATTGGTGAAGAAAATATATATACTAGAAAGCCGAACAAGGATCCCTAGTGTAAGCTGGAAAACATAGAGAAATGTGTATATACGCCGCTGGGACAAAACTAATGAATGGACAATATTCAACATAAAGTTGTGTTCCTGGCAATAAACTATTTCTTATTACCTGGATTTTGCAAATACTGTTAATACATCAATCTAAAAATGTAATCAAAAGGCCCTAATTTATCGACCATCTCTACAAAGAACAGGAAAAGAAAACAAATATGTAAATACCTTGAGTAGATCAAGTGTATCGGTGGCCATTCGACCCTTGCTCGGCAAGCCCAGACGAACCACATTGCGCTCAACAACATTCGGCTCTAGGAATCCATTCCTCACCTGCGTCGAGAGGTCCTTCGAAACAGCCGTGGATTGCAAGGATTGACATCGTAGAGAATTGAACCTGAAACCTCTGCGTTTGCCGTGAAACACAGACGAGGACTTGAGCAAGATTGGTACTGATACATTCGAGCAAGTGCTGGGGGAAGGAAGCAGTTGATGTTGTGGTGAAGCCGCAGCTTTGATCGACATTACAGAGTCCCGATAGTTGAATCGTCTTCTATGAATTGTTCCCAAATCTCAACTCAACAAAGGAGATCTGCCAGTTGTGATTCTTATAACATTTAGTATCGGCGGTGGCATCAATCAGATGGCTCAAACAATTTTAATCGTCTAACAACTAAATCAAGCGCTCACGAATGGACACGTAACCTCAAAGGAAAGTTGATTTCAGAGGGGAACGCATTACGGCGTAATGATGCACTTATGATAGCCCATGTGGCATACATTAGACAGTGATAGGCTGTTCGTTAAGGAATTTTGTGGTGAATAGGTCACTAGTTCGAAACCCCATGGGAAAAATTCTATCCATGCTAAGGGCTAGTGTGGCCCAAGCTAGGTCCGTTCCCCGAGTAATTTTGAAAACTTTGTTTTCCTTGGGTCATGGTTAATCAAGAGACATGTTAGGCATGTCAGTCATCCCATGACTCACATTACCAACAAAAAAAAAATGATGCAGTTATGATATTCAAGAGAACATAATGGTGCTTTCTTATATCAATAACTGCACTCTCAAAAGGAAGAAATTTATATATTTAAAAGTGCACTTTCACTGATGAACTTACAATGTATTATTGCACTGCTAGCTTACAATCTATTGGTGCCACCAATGCTCCCTCCAAGTTTCATGGAGCATGTCAACAAAGAATGTGAATAATTTTTATTAGTTGCATTCAACTATGTTCTTTTCACTTACCAAAACAACAATGTTAGTTCCATTGCATATTCATAAATGCATCGATAATCACAAGAAAATTGGAGTGATTCACTTATACGTGACATGTCAAGTGACGCAACACATATTTTGATTCCAATAAAATGACTTGAGCCTTGAACACACAATATAATATTTTATTTAATTTCAAAGAAACTCAATTTCAAGTTGCCAATTTGTCATCATTTTCACAAAAACACCCATTTTCAGTCATTTTGTCTCTCTCATTTTCTTGTCCATTACCCTTCTTAATGCATTTTCTCATTAATATACTACAAAATCTTACAAATGTTAAAATATTTAATTATATTTATTTTCCTTTATGTTGGGTTGTGTTATATTCTTTCCACGACTAGCCCATGTAGTTAACCAGGGGGTTAGAGGGGGGGTGGAGCACTCGCTTCGTTGCGCTGATTGTGTAGCAAGGGAGGGTCACAGGGGGTTTGAGGTGTACCCATAACCCCACTTTGGGGTCTGGGGGAGTGCCCTGGAAAGTTTTGGTTTTGGACCCTATGTTAGGTTGGGCAAACCCACCTATGGTTTTGTGCATGATTTTCACACATGTTTTTTGGATGCGATGGTTTTCGGTCGATGGTATTGGACACAATGGATTTCAGTCCATGGTATTGGATGCTTTAGCATGTATAAATATGTATTATAACATTGAAAGGAACATAATGAAAAAATCAAGCTGGTAGTCCCGATTTTGGGATCTAGGGGAAAATCTTTGTGTATATGTGTTTTATGTGTTATGCTCTCGCATTGTTTATTTTATGTGTTTTAGAATTCGTATGCATGTATTTTCTGTACGGGGTAAAAACCTACATTTGGTATCAGAGCAGATTTGGCTTCAAGGGGATGCCTTTGTTGCTGAGGGGTTTCGCTCAGGCCTATGGTAGACCCTATTCAGTGGGAGATCTGCGAGATCGATTTTGGTGGTGAAAGAAGATGGCAAGCAATGGAAAGATAGAGATTGATAAATTTAATGGTTAGAGTTTTGAGTTGTGGAAACTCAAGATGGAGGATCTGTTGGTGGATAAAGATCAGTGGATCGCGGTAGATTCGGGTACTAAACCAACGTGAGTGTCCAATGAAGAATGGGAGAAGTTGGATCGGAAGGCAAAGAGCACAATACGATTGTGTGTCTCAGATTCAGTATTGCTGAATGTATCAAGGGAAGCTACAACAAAGGCTTTGGGGGACAAGTTAGGGACTTTGTACCAATCTAAGTCTCTGGTGAATAAATTGTTCCTACGGAAAGCTGTATAACCTGAGGATGAAAGATGGAGACTTGGTGACAGAGAATTTGAACGCATTTAATACCGTGGTAAGTCAGTTAGCATCTGTTGACATTAAAATTTCAGATGAAGTTAAATGCATCAGTTTGTTGTGTTCTCTACCAGATTCGTGGGATAGTCTGGTTATTGCAATAGGTAGCAATACAACTGCCTTGTAGTTTGATGAAATAGTCTTAGCCTTGCTGACGGAGGAGATGAGATGGAAAAATATGGAGAGCCAAAATGGTGATGCCTTATCTTTATGAGGATGGTCCTAGAATAGAAGCAAAAATAAGTCATCGAGTGGGAGATCTAAATCTAGAGGGAGATCTAAATCTCCAGGAAACCCTGTAAAGGTGGTGTTTGGAAATGCTGAAAGGAAGGCCACTTCAAAATGGACTGTAAATCTAAATCTCCTAACAGAGGAAAGGGATCTGATGAGGCTTCTTCTACAAAGGCAAAAACCACCTCAGATGAAGGTGGGGATGTGTACTTGGCTTCTTCAAGTACACATGTAGATCATGAGGCATGGTTGATTGAATCAGGTGCATCCTTTCACTTCACTACCCATAGAGAGTGGT
>APFE030600334.1:115455-157112 GCA_000404065.3 Pinus taeda | reverse complement strand
CTTCGTACTTTAGGGGGCAATCTGTTACACTGAAATTTGTCACCATGGCTATCTGCAGTTTATATGGCTCCATCAATAGTCATATTGTCCTCCTTGTCAAGCCTCATACCTCTGCTCTTCATGTCAAACTTCAAAAAGAGAGAAAGTCACTTAAAAACATGTTTATCTCTGGGTACGCAGGTTCTCTCTACCTTGCCTGCGTGTACGCATCCCAAACACACTGTGCCCGCGTACTTGTACGCTCTGTAAGCCAAAGGATGGGTGCGTACCCCTGTAAAGGTCAAAAGGCGCGAGTTTCATCTTAAAAAAGTTACTTGTGGTCACTTCTAGAGCCTTCTAGAAGAGTGTTTGACGTGTATTGAGCGCCTCCAGATGGTTCATGCACCCCTATGATAGAGGAACTTATCCCATCAAGAGAGGAGCTACCCCATCCAAAAGAGGGAGTATCCCATTGATGTTGGAACTGAATAACTTCCTCTAAAACACTATAAATACAGGCCTTGGGCCAGAGGAGGGGAGGTTGAAAGCTGAACATTCCAAAGGGTAAATGCTGCTGGAATTAGGACTTCCATTGTTAACTTGTGAGGAGAGATTACCATCCTTTCTTGTTGCCATATTGGAAGTGGGTGAGCTTGTCAAAGTAGAGGAAATCTCTTGTTGGACCCTGGGAGGAGCTTGCACAACACCAAGGCTCAGGTTGTAATGGTTCCTTTTTTGTTTCCTTAATACAAATAAGTCCATTCTTCTCAATGATTTGTTGTTAATGAATTATTTCATGTACTCCTTGGTCTATGTGATGAATATGCTTTGTTTTATGAAATATTCAGGTGTTATGTAATCGTTTGCCTTGTTAGTGTATGCAGGTCTTAAAGTGAAGGAGGAGCTCATCTGGATCAGCAAGGCTGGACTGCTACAACAAGCGTTGGACCTAAGGTAAGATCGGAAAACACTTGGTTCTCATAGAATAATGTATGTTTAGAGAAGGATTGCTCTTGTTTGGTTTGTTTGTCACTAGAGAGTCTTAGACTCCTAGGGAGGTTAGGTTTGTCCGCAAAAATAACTCTTTCCGCATGACACCTGCCAATATCAAAAACTCTTCAGACCATGTGCCAGGAAGAGCTCACACCCAAATACTAGGTTACAACCTCATCTATTTTTTTTGTTCAAAACTATCATCAAGCATTAGCAAACCTCATCAGGCCATCCACATAATCATGATATGAATTACATACATCAAGGGTAAGTCGTATAATAAAAATCATTTCATACTAAATCACAATTCTTTACACTTCAACCAATGTGCCAAGTGCTAATGATGCAAATACATAATCAATACTGCATATCGATATTAGTCACTGAAAGCCACTATGCCCATATAACATTGTTATTTCACATCAAGGCAAATCACCATTATCAAGTACCAAATCAAAACCCTAACTTGTTATCATTATGAATTCGATCAATTCTTAAGCCAAAACATATCTATGAATTGTTAAGCATCATGTCAAAATTCCAATACTACTCATATATATTAAGTTAAGTCAAGCGAATAAGTCAAATCTTGTCAAACTCTTGGAACTGTTACCAAATAATGTCATATACTAGCTCAAGTGATCAAACAACATATTGTTATGCATATTTCAATCCCCTACAAACACAAGATTAGCCAAGAAATTTACATTCTTTATAGTAAGTCAATCATTGTGTAGATCTAAAAAACTTCCCTGCTTATAGAATTCTCCATCATTTGTTGCATGTCTATAGGCCTATCATACTCCTGGTGCGCTCTTGATTTTGTGCATAAGATTTTAGTTTTTGTGTCCATCGGGCTTAACCGTACCCATATTCCTTCTTCTGTGTGATTGTGAGGCTTATAAGCGCACCCTTAAGCCTTTCTCCCAACTGTTGGGGCTTGGACTAGGATAAAACCTTCTCTCCTTAGTTTAGAACTTTCCAAAACCATTTTCAACAAATCATATGTTTATTCATGTCTAGAATCCATCCTTCAACATTCAAGTCTCTTCTATTCATTTTCTACAAATAATAGGCGTTCAGATATTTTAGAGAGTTTCTTCCTCTGAGTGGGAAGCCACTTCAGTCATCATTACTCAAAACATCACCCTGTCTATCATATTACTCTTATGCATTACCAATACTAGCAAGTCACGATGTCACACTATATTAGGTTCTAAAACATATATTCATCATAGTCATAACATATCACCATTAATTGCTTCATTGTCACATATGAACATGTCATCAAACATTCATCAAAGGTTAGTGTCATATAATTAGAGTAGTTTACAAGTGTGTATTCATACTATACAAGTTATATTCAAAACATCATTTCTTGGTCATATTTTTCAACCATCACATCAGGGCATCCAATTTTACCACTTGTCAAAATTACTAAGCTTATCAACACCTACCAAGGTTAACAAGAAGATCCTGAATATCAATATTATTGTTACACTTTTATTATCAAGGTTACCATTCTTATCATAAGCATTATCAATAGTATCAAGTTATCATATATCTAAATCAATGTTTATAGCCAACTTTATGTCCACAAATGTAAGATACTTGCCAAATATCAAGAGTACCAATATATCACATGTGTCAGAAATAATTTTTTTTTGTTAGCAAACAATTCTATATTATATTAACTATTTTTTTTTAAAATAGTGTACAATCATGAGATCCAACTCTACCTCCAAACGAGGAAACCAAAGTGTATGATAAAAAAATTCTTCCCCTCAGCAGGGAGACCAATGTTTACATTTTTCATAAATTTTAACATATGAAAAATGGTACTAATCAAACCATAGAGGATTGAGCCTTGCGGTGCCATGACCAAATATTGAAGGACTAGGGTAGTGGTAGACTGCACCGCAACTATGAGCTTCTCATTAGAAAACTGGGCACACTTAGGTTGAGCAAAAAAGGTGTGGTTGCACAGGTGTGCATTGAGACAAAATGAGTTCACTTAGATAGTTGTTAAACAAAAAGATAGTGTAGTTACAACCATTTTTCCCTTCATGTCATCAATGGATAGAGCACGCTACAATGGAGCCACATTGTTGTCGAGTTGAAGCCTTCATGAGCCCTGGTGTTTCTTTGTACCTGCATCGTGTTAGGGTTCTTTGGTGCCTCCTGTAGAAATTTCTCATTTCCTACCCCGGTTTTCAGTTTCACTTTATTTCTCCCATATAGTTAAATGCTCTTTCCCATATCCATACATTCAACAATTGAAAAAATAAATTTTTGCTTAAAACACAAATTTTGGAAATTTTACAGAATGTTGGAAAATGTAGAAATAAAAATCAGCAAGTACAAACAGTCATTTAACACATTTGAACACAGTTATTTTTGGTCAATGTGACCCTGGAAAAACCCCCTACAACTCTTGGGGAAAACCAGTTCGAGAGCTCTTCTTTATTTCTGAAAATGCCTTTTTTACAGTAAGAAATATTTAGCGAAAAAATCAGCAAGCAAATTTACAACCTATCTCTTTTCCCATGCCTCACAGTAAACTGGAAATTACAGCAAACAGGACATCAATAAATGTTGTACGGCCTCCTCGATTTTCGTGCCCACTTTCAACCTTAAATGTTGTTGTATGACTTGCATTAAATGAGCTGCATGGACTGCAATAATGTGCTGTACGGACCTCGATTTGCGTGCAGAAAAAAATAGAAAACTTCTCCTCGATTTCTGTGCAAACCATTCGATTTATGTGCAAACCAGCTGTACAGATTTCTAGAAAATCGTGTCAAAATCAGCCTTCCATTGTATGCTGAATCAGCTATACAAATCTGCTCAACTACTGCCTTGGAATGTGTGCCAAGCTGTTGTCTCCTTCTCCTCCTTGTCCAGAAATCTCCCTTGCTCTCTTTCTCTCCTTCTCTCAATCTGCTCATGAAAGAATGAATGACCTCTTGCCTCCTTTTCCTCCTTTAATCTAATTCCTAAGTGACTTTTGGGTAACCTCTAAATCCAATGGCTGAAATAGATTGAGATCTAGGGCTGAGATTAAATGCTCATTTAAATCTCACTTTTTATTTTTTAACTCACCCCACTTTAATAAAGACCCACTTAGTCATTTATTTCCAAAGTCACTTTTCCTTTCTAATTTTACATTAACTTTATTAAAGTCACTTTAAAATTAGACTTTAGTAACTTTATCACTTAAAGTCACTTTTAAATTAGATTTAACTTTATAAAAATTATAAAGTTACTTTCGGAGAAAAATTAAATTCTTTTGGACACTTTTCCCAAGGCCAAAGATCAAAGCCTTAGGGAACCACCTTTTCTCTAGTACCAAATTTCAACACTCCCTCTTACCGAGGAAGGTGTTCCTCACCACACCCATCTTGTCTTTGAAGTAGACATGCTTGCCCCGTGGTAACGCTTTGGTAAAAATATCTGCAACCTGCTCATCAGTGGGAATGTACTCAAGCTTCACACCTCCCTTCTGAACATAGTCTCTGATCAAATGATATTTGATCCCGATATGCTCTGACCTGTCATGAAATACTGGATTCTCCGTGAGTTTAATGCAACTCTGATTATCACAGTAAATCACTGAAGGTCTCAATGGCTGACCAAATAAGCCAAACAACATCTTGCGAAGCTAGATGGCCTCACAACTAGCTAGGCTGGCTGCCATATACTCTGCTTCCGCTGAACTCAATGCTACTGATTGCTACTTCCGGCTGAACCATGACACTACTTCTGAACCCAACCCAAAACAACACCCTGAAGTGCTCTTCCTATCAGAAGCACAACCTGCCCAATCAGAATCAGTATAAACTGCCAACCTCACTCCACCCCCCTGCCTGTCATCCACTGTCCCCTGCAAGTACCACAAAATGTGTTTTGCAGCCACCCAATGAACCTTCCTAGGCTCACACATAAACTGAATCATCGTGTTGACTGCAAAACAAATATCTGGTCTAGTGTTGACCAAATACATCAAGGAACCAATCAGCTGCCTATACAATGTGGGATCCACCAACTTGGAATCCAAAGCATGAAGCTTCTTCCAGTTGGTAATCATCGGTGTCGACATGGGTCTACAATCCTCCATGTGGAATCTGCCAAGGATGTCCACAATATACTTCCCCTGCCCCAGGAAGAAATGCCCCTCCTCCTGCCACACCTCCAAACCCAAAAAGTAATGCATCAAGCCGATGTCCTTCATCTCAAACTCCGTCGCAAGATCTCTCTTGTAGTGCTCTATGAGTCTCTCTGCACCTGTAATGACCAAGTCATCCACGTACAACACCAGAATGAGAGGCTCCTCACCTATCACAATATAGTAAAGGTTCGGATCTGCCTCACTCTTTGTGAAACCCATCCCCTGCAAGCATATATCTATCCTGGAGTACCAAGCTCTGGAGCTTGCTTCAGGCCATAAAGAGCCTTCTTCAGTCTGCACACATGGGACTCCTTCCCATGCACCTCAAAGCCCTGTGGCTGCTCAATGTACACCTCCTCCTGTATGAAGTCATTGAGAAATGCAGTCTTCACATCCATCTGGTGGATCTTCCAACCCATCTCTGCTGCTATCGATATAATGGAGCGAATCGAAGTATATCGAGCCACGGGAGCGAAGGTCTCCTCATAATCAACTTCCTCTACCTGGGAGAACCCTCTAGCCACAAACCTCGCTTTGAATTTCTCAATGCTGCCATCTGCAGCATGCTTTACCTTGTAAAGCCATCTGGAAGTAACCATGGATTTTCCCTCAGGCCTCGACACCACCTCCCAAACATCATTCTTCATGATAAAAGAATACTCCTCCTGCATGGCCTCTCTCCAGACCTGCTGGTTAGTTGCCTCCTCGTAGCTAGAAGGCTCAGATTCAAGGATGTTGGTAGCCATTGCCATATAGCTACAAAACCTCGCAGGTGGTCTACTCTCTCTGATTGGCCTCTTGGGCTTAGCAACAGATGTGGCATCTCTCAAGGTGTCCTGAAGCCACTTGGGCTTCCTCTTCCCTAAGCATGCTTCTCCCATAGGAGAATGAAACTCCTCCTCCTCATCACCATCAGTAGCCTGAACTCATGACTACCTGTCTGATGTCCTCCTGCCTGCACCTGAACCTGTAGAATTTGAGGTACCGTGTGAACTGTCCGCTAGTGGACTCGCTAGTGAACTGCTCTAGATGTTGCCCGAAGCACCACCCCTCTGGCTCATCGAGCCACTGCTCACTGACGGACCTGACATCCTCATAGATGTATCTCCGGATCCTCCTGATCCCTGCCCACTGGATCCCTACTGACTCAACTGCTACTGAGGGACTGGCTGATCCAGAGACTCTAACTCTCGTGACCTCCTAAAGGCCCTGTCCTCCTCGAACTTCACATCCCGCCTAACAACAACTCTCCTCTGTGCAGGAATGTAAATCCGAAAGGCCTTTGAGGTCTCATTGTAGCCCACAAAGATACCCTTCTCTACGGTGGGCTCTAGTTTAGTCCTCTTCTCCCTGGGTATGTAGGAGTATGTAATGCATCCAAAGATACGAAGATGACCAATATCGGGCTTCTTCCCAGAGAAAGCCTCCTCCGGAGTCATGTGCCCCAAGGCACGATGGAGACTCCTGTTCTGCAAGTAAACAGTTGTGTTGCAGGCCTTTGCCCACAAGAACAATGGCAACCCCTTATCATGTAACATGGCTTTGGCAGCCCCTACGATGGATATATTCTTCCTCTCCGCAACCCCGTTCTGCCGGGGGTTGTAAGGAACAATGAACTCCCTCCTAATGTCTGCCTTCGCACAATAATCAACAAACTCTCCAAGGGTGTACTCTCCCCCATTGTCTGACCTCAGGGACTTGATCTTCCGACCTGTCTGTGTCTCCACAAGAGCTCTAAACTCCTGAAACCACTTGAAGACCTCACTCTTGGTCTTCAAGAAATAAATCAAGGCCCTCTTGGAGTGATCATCAATGAATAAAACATAGTACTCATATCCACTCAAGGAAACATGAGACACCCGACCGCTCACATCAGAATGAATCAAATCAAGTATCCTAGTCGCTCTGTTGTCACTGCTGGGAAAACGAGATTTGGAAAACTCGCCCATCGCACATCCTCTGCAAGTATCAAAGTGATCAGTACTGAAATCTGGCACACTTGTAGTGATCTCCCGCAAGGTCCTCAAGGCTCCATGATACATATGTCCCATCCTGCGATGCCAAATCTCACATAGCTCAGAACTGCTAGCTCTGTTGTTGGTACTAATGCTCAATGCCATAAGGGACTGGAATGCAAACTTGTACACCTTTGCATGGCGTACACCTATCACTCTAGCTAAATCAGCTGGAGTGCCCCTGGGATACATCAACACCCGTCCTCCCCTGAACAGTACCTCATACCTTCTGTCCTCCAAAGCTGAGACGGATATGAGGTTCTTCCTCATCCCTGGCACGTAAAGAACATCTGTCACTTTCAAGGGAGGTTTGGACTCCCTCTGAAATGTCAGTGTCCCCACCTCGACTGCTCTAACAACTTTGTCATCACCGAGTACTACCTCTATATCAGTGCCACTCTTTGAAAGCTCAGAGAAGTACTCACAGACTCATGTCATGTGACGTGAAGCCCCACTGTCCACATACCAGATACCTGAAGATGCTCCGCTAATCGAGGGAAAAGCATGCTCCCTTTGAACCTGTGTGGCAGGTGATCCTGCACTAGAGGACTAATACGCATTGAACCCAAACTCCTATTCAAAACGAACTGCAAAGTCCTCAACCTCTCCTGAAGCTGCCACGCTCTGGTTCTTCCCCTTCTTCTTCTTCTTCTTCGGACACACAACTACATAGTGTCCCATCTTTTGACAATTCCAACACTTCACCTTGGAATAATCCTTCTGTGTGTTACCCTGTTTACCTTTACCTTTTCCTTTGCCCCCACCATTTCTTGTGGAAGCCTGCTTCTTCCCTTTTCCTTTCTTGCCTCCTGCTGACAGTGCTACATCCTCATCCTGCTCAACTAGCTTGGTTGGCCCAAGCTGACCTTTCCTGATCTCTGTCTGAATGCAATCATCCCAAAACCTCTCCCATGTGGGAAGGGTCTCACGTGCACAAACCCCATCAACAAAGTTCATCCATGAACGGGGGAGGCCATTCACTGAAATCTGCACCAACTCAGTGGGTGGAATGGCCTCTCCAATTGCTGCCAACTCATCTCTCACATTAGTAATCTTTGTGAGATATTCAACTGCACTATCATTACCCATCTTAATATTCTTCAGCTTTTCCTTCAAGACCATTTTTCGGTTCTCATTGGTACTCTGGTAGAGATTGGACAACGCTGTCCACATCTCATGGGCATTGCTCTTTCCTCTCACATGAGGAATGCAATGGTCTTTGATTCCGTCTAGAATCAGCTTCTTACCCTTGTTGTTCTTTTTATTATACTCAGCCAACTGAGTAGCATTGGTAGGCACAACAACAGGGTTGTGTGTGGTATGCACCATGATATCCCAAACTTCTGCCTCCTCAAAGATACTCTGCATTCTCTCCTTCCAAACGCTGTAATTTGTCCATCCAGCCTATCCTCCACCCTCAATCCCAATGACATCCTGTTGTCCTAAAATTGAAAAATAGTACTGCTGTAGAAAGATAAAACTGTTATTTGTGAAAAATCAGCTTGCTGGAATTTTCTGAGTGAAAAATCAGCAGGCTGTAATTCTCCTCCTTGGTGTCCCAAACTGCACTTTAGCACTCAAGCTCTGATACCATGTAGAAATTTCTCATTTCCTACCCAGTTTTCAGTTTCACCTTATTTCTCCCATATAGTTAAATGCCCTTTCCCATAACCATACATTCAACAACTGAAAAAATAATTTTTTGCTGAAAACACAAATTCTGGAAATTTTACAGAATGCTGGAAAATGCAGAAATAAAAATTAGCAGGTACAAACAGTCATTTAACACATTTGAACACAGTGATTTTTGGTCAATGTGACCTTGGAAAAACCCCTTACAACTCTTGGGGAAAACCAGTTCGAGAGCTCTTCTTTATTTCTGAAAATGCCTTTTTTACAATGAGAAATATTCAACAAAAAAATCAGCAAGCAAATTTACAACTTATCTCTTTTCCCGTGCCTCACAGCAAACTGGAAATTACAACAAACAGGACAACAATAAATGTTGTACGGTCTCCTCGATTTTCGTGCCCACTTTCAGCTTTAAATGTTGTTGTACGGCCTGCATTAAATGCATTGTACATACTGCAATAAATGTGTTGTACGGACCTCGATTTGCATGCAGAAAAAATAGCAAACTGCTCCTCGATTTCTGTGCAAACCACTCCTCGATTTCTGTGAAAACCAGCTGTACAGATTTCTAGAAAATCGTGCCAAAATTAGCCTTCCACTGTGTGCTGAATCAACTATACAAATCTGCTCAACTGCTGCCTTGGAATGTGTGCCAAGTTGCTGTCTCCTTATCCTCCTTGTCCAGAAATCTCCCTTGCTCTCTTGCTCTCATTCTCTCAATCTGCTCATGAAAGAATGAATGACCTTTTGCCTCATTTTCCTCATTTAATCTAATCCTAAGTGACTTTTGGGTAACCTCTAAATCCAATGGCTGAAATAGATTGAGATCTAGGGCTGAGATTAAATGCTCATTTAAATCTCACTTTTTATTTTTTAACTCACCCCACTTTAATAAAGACCCACTTAGTCATTTATTTCCAAAGTCACTTTTCCTTTCTAATTTTACATTAACTTTATTAAAGTCACTTTAAAATTAGACTTTAGTAACTTTATCACTTAAAGTCACTTCTAAATTAGATTTAACTTTATAAAAATTATAAAGTTACTTTAGGAGAAAAATTAAATTCGTTTGGACACTTTTCCCTAGGCCAAAGATCAAAGCCTTAGGGAACCACCTGTCCTCCGGTACCAAATTTCAACACCTCCTCCAAAACGTAACACCTGAATGGGCTGAGCCAAGGTAGGGAGGGAGGAGGAGGAGTTTTGCGGGAGGAGGGAAGGGAAGTGTTGGCAAGAGGGGAGCGAAAGGGGGAAATACTAGGGGATGTGAGGTTTGGGGGTTAGGCAATGCTGAGATCTCTAGCTAGTTTTGTGAGGAGGAACAATGAATGAAATGCATAGAGAGCTCCACAATTCAATTGGCTGCCTTGGCCTTGTCTTGCTCTTTATCCTTTAGCTTTTGAGCTAGGAGATTTTAGGGAGTTCAAAGGGAAGTGTGTCCTCTGCAGGTCTCCTCTTCCTCCATGTCAATTTTTTTTCTACGAATGTGGTTAAAGATGTAATGGTTGAAGAGAGTGGTCACGAAGGCGTCATCCAGAGTGGTTGGGGGATGCCCATGCCATTTGCCTCGGCTAGGGTGGAGGGCCTTGCCTCTGTCACTGCTTATGGTTAAGATACAAGGGTCGAGAGTGGTAGAATTGAGGTCAAAAGGAGTAGCGCGGAGCATAGAGGAATGTAACCCAGAGAGAAATAACCATGAGGTCGAGTTGTTGCAAAATATAATTCTAGAGTTGATAGGGTGAGTTGTGCATTCCAAGGCAAGGGAATGTATGTAGATGTGAGATCGAGTGGATGCCATTTATTGAGGGTCAGTCACCACATGGTGGATCCCATCAGGAGCACAGGGTGATTTGCCTCTGGTCACTCAGATCCTGGGGGTGTCAGAAATCAAACTTACTTTCAACTTTCATATATGAAGGTGATATTCCAAACCTGAGGCCTTAACTTGCCTTTCAATCTTGCAACTAAATCATAACATTGAAACAATACACTATACATACCTCATAGTATTTATATACCTTTGCAACTTGTAGATATTATTGTTATTAACAATTAGAGCACTTTTATTTTAGATGACACTTTGAAAATTTTCAATAACTTTCATTAGATACCTCTTTCCTTTTCTGACACTATCTCTTCTCTTTCTGCACTAACTCTCCTTTCTTGCACCTTATATGATCCTGAAGAAGGATCTACTTATCACATCTCATTAGGAGGTTAGAAGTATTCAAATACTCAAATATGAAGGAAGTAAAAGAAATAATCAAAACAATAAGTGAAAACAAGAATAATGTCACAAAGAAATAACATAAATATGAAAGGTACTTATCTCTAATGAGAAGTGATCATCTCCCTCTTGAACTAGTGTTCAAGAGTCTTTACCCTCCATTATCCATATTGTTGTAACTCTCTGAGACAATTCTTGGTTGTGGGCAAACCAGTGCCCGAGACATCTTAATATTGATAAGAAGTTTTAAAGTATGTGACCGAAGGGACATGCCATCAGGGTTTGCAACCAAAACTTCTAATTCTAAAATCGTAGATTTCCAACACAAAATGACTAGAGAAACTTTGAGAGTTGCAGGGTCTTAGACTAGAGGGGTTTAAAGAAAATAAAGATGATGTAATTTACATCCTGGAAATTAAGAATATGGAAATAATTACTATAGAAAGAATATTGAAAGGCTGGGAAAATGTGGATGAATTTCCAACATGGTGGAGGGCCCTTTAATGCTTCTTTAAATAAGGTTTGCAGGTAATCTCTGGTGAGAAAACAACATTAGTAAATATGTTGATAAAAATAAGCTAACAACTTCATTACACTCACTTTGACAGAGGAAAAACATTCATGAAAATCAAAACAAAAGAAAAGAAACATGGTTGCAACTACCCAAAGTTGGAATCAAACTGAATGTGTTTTCTGGTTTGAGAGAGATTTTCTGTTTACAATTCCATTCATGGAGAGCTGGCCTCTGAACCTCCGTAACCTTACCATGTCTTAATTTTTCCCTTCATTTTAGTTCCCCCAGACCTAATTAACTAAATGTTAAAACAAAACCAGTTGGGGAACTCACTTTTTGTCAGTTACAGAATTATCTCTCTTTTCGAGAGAGTTTATCTGATAAAAACCATCCTTTGTAAACCCAACCCCTTTACAAATATGGACAATAATTTTTGCAGGTGCCATTCTCTTTTAATTAATAAAATAAACTAAAATTCTAATTTTGTAGTGATACAAAAGAAAGTCTTCGAATTTTTTACAGGTTTTGTATGGCATTAACGCTGAGGTGGATAATACATAGGCATGAGTCCTAAGCTTCATCGTTTATTTATGCCAGTAAAAATTTTGTTGTTTCATAAAACCCAAAACCACCTCTGGGACCACCGCTGGTGGTTTCTGGAATGAGGCGCAGGTGTCCATGGGTTTAATCGTGACTGTTAATTCATTGATGAGCAGTATGGGAAAAACCATTTATGGAGACTGTCTTTGGAATAACCTTCATGTAACTTATGCTGCTGAGAACTTTTTGGATCTGGAAATAATTATTGAGGACCGTCAGTTATTTCTACACCTACTTTGCAAAGTCAAATCTTGAAAAATGAAGTCCTTTGCTTCATTCTCATCATCGTCCTCTTCGTTTCCAGAAGTGTTATCAGCAAATACACCCTGGTATTGTGTAAAAAACTCCAAAAGATGCATTCTGTGGCAGTCTGTCATTCCTTGCTAGGTGACAACGATGTGTCATCTGCAATGATGAGTTCTATAATAATCAACAACGACCTCTTACATTTTCCTTTTCATTAAATGTTTATCTGACATATTTATCTGCCACCTTGAACATCTTAGCTGACACCCTTTATATATCGCTCCAACAAAATTTTGTAGGACTTTTCATAACTCTTGATATCTTTCGCAAAAAGTAGAGTGCAATATTTTCTTCACATGGGCGACTGCACTGAAATTGTATTTTCCATGATCTCAAGCGAGGAACTTCTTATGACAGAAATCGATAAGGAAACTTCATAGCAACATCAAATACATTAGTGTTGCACAAGTTGATGCATGGGCTTGTAATCCTTCGTAGTAGTTTGAAGGATTTCACTTGTTCCTTACCTCAAAGCCACCTTGCCATGATAAATTAGTGCTCTGGAAGGGCTGCCAATTTTACAGTTTCAACTTGAGAAGAATGCTAAAATGGCATTACTCTCAAGTAAATTCCAACATAGTTTCCATCTGAAAGGGGTCGAGGGGGCACATGAAACATCCCTTCTGAAAACTGTAACAGTGCTTTCCTTTGAATGCACTGTAAACAGAGTGGTAGTAATAGTAGCCATAAACTTGGAAAAATAAAGACCCCTCTCCATCAACATACATTGTCTGAGATTCTCTGCGGCGTTTATAAAGGTGACATACCCTATCGTAGATCTTGGCCATACTTTGGAGGGAGGGCCCCCTTTTCTCTAATATATGTCCACATAAATAGAATGTCCTACCCCTTTTTGATAGATTGCCATTGTTTGTGAATATAATTAAAACATCTATCATTTTTGTTGAAAATTATTCGTAACACATATCTTCCCATGAGCTATCATCGTTGGCTAGACGATGCATGGTAGAGCTATCATCGATCTCACAGCTCGAGCTCCATTTCACTGCAACAACATTTTCTCCTTTGGAAAGAATGTTAATCCCTAAGGGCCAACACAACAACCTTATGTTTCCATTTATTGATATATAACAATATTTAAATGATTTGCATCGTGCAACATGGTATGACCTCCTTCTCCCAGTGCCTTGTATATTTTTGCTTTGAAATCAATATCCCAAATTTGCGAGAGGATAATGTTGTATAAATTTTTATAGTGAGATTATATCCACACATGAAAAGATGGAGGGGGATATATCCAATATCGCATCAGATCCAACTTGAACTTGATTAGAAATTCCACACCAAGCTATTACCAACTACTGAAAAAGGAAAATATGTGATTGTCAATAGAGAGACATATCACCCGATTCTTGATTCTCCATTTTGCTTCCCTGCCTAAGAAAGATTCTATTTGAAAGGTGATTTTGGATTCCCTTTTCCTAGACTCATATCAAACATAATTAGGAAATCATTTAAATAATGAGTGAAATCCACCCATTGCAAAATGATTCCAAAGCGTGTGGTGTACTAAGAATTGATAAATACATTTTGGAATGACCACCACACCTATCTAGTCTCATAAAGGTGCTCCATATTCCACAGATTTGATTTGAAAGATCCTCATCATTTCAGAATTAGAAAGCCATATTGGCTTAGAAGTCTAGGCTACAACACATATAAAAATGTTTCCTTCAATATATCCATTGAATTAATCAATAACCAAGGCATAATTGAGACTTAGCCCAACTAGGGTTATGTTAGAAGATTTCCTTATTGATCACGTTGGGGTTTTTAGATTGCAAAACTCAAGCCTTTATCATATTCCAGGGTTTCCTACAAAACCTAACTTCATGATATGCATCAAACCCTAATAATTATATTTCTTAGAGTTTCCTTCAAACCCTATAATTCTTTTAGGTCCCCTCCATCTTCTCTTGCTTCCATCAATGGTGTCTATATAGGGGTGATCTTCAATGACTTTTCATTAACCCAACTCTAATACAATGTTAAATTTTTCTTAGGGTTATATTGTTCTTTGCTTTAGATAATTGCATTTCATCATTTATAAATTGAATTCACCCCTCAACATTATTACATTATTCAACAAAATATGCAACTATGTAGAATAAACAATATTGTAACCACCCTCCTCCCACACTTACCCAAGCTAAGCGGCCCACCAGGGTAAACATGTGACAAAGAGTTACTATTATATGATTCAACTCCCCAGGTACAGTTAAGTAAGTGGAATTGAAAAAACAAAACAAAAATGACCTTCCTCACGAGCTATATGATCGCATGATCAAATTTCATCTCAAGAATGAAAGTGCCCAGAAAGTCTTGAAATAGGTGTCAAGTCGAAGTGCTTGTCATTCTGAATCCAATGGCGTTTGTTTCACCTCAATTCAATACCATATGCTCAAGTTATTGCATTCTGATCATTTGGCCCAACATCTAAAAAAGGAGCAAGTCAGCTGATTGTGTGACTGTATAGTTGAGTCAACAAGGTGACTATGCACGTACAGACCAACCAGATGTCACCAAGTGTCCTTTTCTAGTTCATCGATTTTTGGGCGTTTTTGATTGGTTCGTGAGCTTTTGAAGTGGACCAATAGGATGGTGCCACATGGCCCAATCATGGGCTGCCACGTGGAACCTCTAGGGCATATTAAATTTTTGGCAACAATCAAACAAAGGCTTGGGCGAGATCAAACCCCTGACCTCCCAACCGACAATCCAAGCCTTTACCAACTCTTATGCTCATGGTTCTTAATAACCGTAGGGAAGTGTTTTTATTTAAAGTTTAATTGGAATCGAATTGGGGGAAGGGGTCAAGGCTAAACCCCAACCCCTAGCTACCATGCATCCCACATGATTGCGGCAGGAGAAGAGACCAAGGGGCTCGGGGCCTAGCCCCATCCCATGATCATCACCCATAACACAGAACCCTAGATACAAGGTTTAATGGAGATAACGGGAAAGGGGTTGGGTTAGAGCCCTAGCCCTAGGTTATATAAGTTTACAGCAAACAATAACGAGGACAATCAGGAGCCAAGGTTGAGGGGCGGAGATAAGCACTTGCCCTAGGTTCTATGGAGAGGCACAGAACCACCGGTGGGTGCATAGGGTGCTAGCCCAACAAGGGCGGGCTATTAGCTCAACCCCTGGCCTTATGGGCTTCGAGGTGACTGTGGTAAGTAGAGTCATGTGTGGAGTGGTGGGGGAAGACGGTTAGCCCAGCCCCCGGTCACATTCACTATAAAACCTAGCGCTGAACCTTATTTTTTAGAGCTAAGGCATTATTGGGAAATTTAATTATCCAAAAAATTGCACCTTTGACAGGTGAATATGTCACCTCCATAGTAGAAAACAGGGAAAATTTGTAGGACAGTTAGACTTGATTTGTAGGATGAATAATGGAAAAAATACATGAAGCGCTTATAGAGCCATATCTTTTGGTGTTTTTTTGGCCAAATTGAGCTCAAGAAGAGTCCACTTAAGGGTTTTTGGATATTCTAGATTCAATGGTGACATCTAATTGCTTATTTGAGCACATCTAAGGAGTCGTTATCAGGTTGAAAACCAAGGGTGTATGGATCAATCAGGTTTTTGAAGCAGTTCTTGAAGGTGTTTGAGCATGGAGAAGGCCTTGTAAGGGTTTTATTACCTTCAGAAGTCCACTGAAACAACTATTACTTGCAGAGTTCAACTCAGGTTTATTTTTCTCACTACGTTATGTTGAGGAAATATTTGTCTATGTGCTTCAGTGTGGAATTGAAGTGCTCATATGCTCATGTAAGCTCATTTTTAGTTTAGATTATAGGGTCTTTGTAGGAAATACCTTGTGTTGTTTGTTTTATGTGAGAGTTCTTTGTAGGAGAACATTGAAGGGGAAAAAGCCACATGTTTTCATCAACAAACTTTTATGTACTTCTTATTACACTGAATATAGGGAGTGGTCTAGCTATGTTGGCAGGCCCGAAGATGTAGCCCAAGAGTGGTGAACTCCATCACCAAATATTTTGTTATGCTATACGTGATTCCTGTATGAGTTATGTGATATCATGTTTCTTATGTTAAGTTTACATGTGAAGAATAACTCATGACTTGAAGAGAACTTTTGGACAAAACCTGTTTTATGTTAAGACACATTTTTCCTTGCATAGTGTCAAAATGGTCCTTGTTTGGTTTTGGAGAAGAGGAAATTGGCTACCTCATCCATTTTCAGATCAATTGGTATCAGAGCACAATCTGACCAAGTTGCTTGAATGGGCAATAAGAGTCTCCAGGAGCTAGAGGAGTTGAATTTGACTCTTCATATGGAGAACATTGAGTTGAGAAGAATGCTAGAGATGGCTGAAGAGGAGAAGAGGTATATGCGCCTTCAATTGCAACATGTGCTTGAAGAAAAAGTTGTTGAAAGTTCCACTCCTGTGACAACAAAAGAAACCTCCAGAATGAAACCAATATGTGGTCATGTTTCAAACAATGATTATGGACCATATGAGGAAGATGATGCATGTGCATTTTGCAAGCATCTCCAAGATTCTCACCATCTACCAGTTGGTAAGAGTGGATGGCTAGAGTTTCCTACAATATCGTCATCATCAAAGTTGAAAAGATGAATGACAAGGTTAAGGAGGTAATAAACATTTCAAGTACAATTCCTTCTGTTTATGTGCATATCACCTCTTTTGCAGCATTTGAACAACATACCAAAGGCATTGGTATGAAGCGGCTTTCTAAAATGGCTAATGAAGGAGGAGGCCTAGACATCAATGGCCAAGGAATTACCAATCAATCATGGTTGAGGAGAGACCAAGGTATCAGGGATTGGGATATGGTTAAAGGTAGTTTGGAGAATGCTCTAAATGGTTTGAGGCACATCAACCATCTGAGGATGCGATGTCACACCAAGATGGTGGTGACCATGTTAATTTGTCTCCCAAGAGAGATGAATGTGTGAAGGAAACTTGCATGTCAGCGTCTACTCCACTCCGTCAAAGATGCATTCCAAGAGACAAGTATAAATATCATGGGTGTTTTCCAATGCATGGTAATTTTGGCTACTTGTGGAATATGTACCCTTGTACTCTCTATGATGAATTTGACCATTGTGTGGTTGTCTATGAGCAACATATGGTAATGGTTAAAATAATGGATCATATTCTAGGCATCAGGCATAATGAATCTCCTTCGCATGAGAGGTCTTCTTTGTTAGCAAGCAAGATAAATTTCTTTTGTACCCATTTGAAGATGCATGGGCATGGCAATGAAAGATGTTGGAAATTACATCCGGAGTTCCGTTCTAAGAAGGAAAAAGAGATTATGCAACCTAATGCAAGGGAACCAAGAGGCGACAAAGAGAACTTGCAATAATCCTAATGCAACCTTCAAGCCAAAGATGATGCAAAAAGAGAAGCTATAAGCCTAGGAGAGGCAAAGATGGGGTAAACTTGTTTGTAAAGTTGCTTTGTAAATTTGTAATTACTTGTTGTTGTTTACCTGTTTGGGTACTTTTTTAAAGTGAACAATAATTGTCACTATGTGAAAAGAGTATGTGTTTTCATTGATGTTATGTATTGGCTTGTTTATAATTCCACATGTTCAATGACTTTTGGAATGTACATGTTGTCATCCAAGTTTGTCTACAAGTTTCTCATATACTCACTGATGCAAGTATTCAAGATGAAACTTGTTGCAAATAGAATCTTTGTTTTAAGATTGTACAAGATGACTATCTTTTTTTAGGAAAAGCCAATTATATCATTGAAATTTGCAGCAATGTACTTTTGTGTACAAGCTCAGTTTGAGGATGGTAAAGCAAGTTTATGTTGTTTCTGATTTCAAGATAGAGCCAAGTTTGTCTTCAATAGTTTAACTTCAAGATGAAGTTGTTTCGAGCAGTGAAAATATGAGATTAAAGAGAATGTTCAGATTCCACTCATCAATGTTTTTGTTCCTGCATCAATGATAAGAATTTTTGGCTCGATTCTCAACATGACAGTAGGTCTTCCCAAAGAAAATAGGTGAAGTGCCTTGATTGGGGCTTGAAGGGCACCAATTGGAAATTAAGCATTTTGTATTGAGTTTTTCGATGATTTTTAGTTTCAGCTTCATTTTATTTAGTAGGAGAAATAAAATTTTGGAGTCCAAAAGTTCCTAGTGGGGATATGTGATTAGGTGATCAAATTTTAGCTCAAGAATAAAAGTGCCGAGAAAGTCTTGAAACTAGCGTTAAGTTGAATTTATCATCGTTATGAATCCAACGACGTTCATTTCACCTCAATCTGACACCGTATTCTCAAGTTATTACGTTATGATCGCTTTTCCTAACAACTAAAAAAGGCGCAGGTTCGCTGATTGGGCAACTGATTGGGTGACCATACAGTGGAGTCAACAGGGTGACTATGAAGATATAAACCAACTAGATGTTTCCAAGTGTCCTTTTCTGGTTCATCAATTTTTGGGTGTTTTTGATTTGTTCGTGGGATTTTGAAGTGGACCAATATGATGGTGCCACGAGGCCCAATCATGAGCTACCACATGGCACCTCCAGGATGCATTAAAATTTTGGCAACAATTAGACAGAGGCTTGAACTGGATCGAACCCCCAAACTCCCAAATGGCAGTCCAAGCCTTTACCAACGCCATTGATCATGGTTCTTAATAACCATAGGGAAATTTTTTTATTTAAAGTTTAATTGGAATCGAATTGGGGGAAGGGGCCGGGGCTAAGCCCCAATCCCCGTCACCATGCATCCCACACGACCGTGGTAGGAGCAGAGACCAAGGGGCTCAGGGCTTAGCCATAGCCCATGGTCATCACCCATAACACAAGACCCCAGGTGTAAGGTTTAACAAAGCTGACGGGAAAGGGTGTTGGGTTAGAGCCTTAGCCCCAGGTTATAGGAGTTTGCATCGGACTGTGGTGGGGATAGTCGGGAGCCAAGGCGGAGGGGTGAAGATAAGAATATGCATCAGGTTCTATGGAGGGGCGTGGAACCACTGATAGGTGAATAGGGTGCTAGCCCCATGGGGGTGGTCTATTAGCTCAACCCCAGGCCTTATGGGCTCTGACATGACCATGGTAAGCAGAGTTAGGTTTTATGTGAATTTCAGGCTAGTTATGACTGCACTGATTATTTTGATTGAAATTGTTTGGTTGATTTCAATGTTATAATTCCATTGAGCTATGGAGTCTAAAAATTTAATTAGATTTGGCATCAAATTTTAGAGGAGTTTCAAAGGGCAAGCTATTTTGTACTATTTGGATCTTTTCATAAATTAAATGGATTGTGAAATAGCATAAATGTAAGACTCAGTAGAAATTAAGGAGAAATTAAGAATTCCTTAATTTTACTTCAGTGGAAAACATGAAAATTACTAACAATGAGAATAGGGTGCTCTAAATAACAAATCATATTTGTCACAGTTTCTGTTAAGTAATTAGGATTTCCAGAATAACAGAGAAAGAAAAACAATGCTTAAACAAATAAACTAAAGAAACACATCACCATTTGGTACACCACATGAATCCTGTGAAAAGGTAGCCCCTGTATTATTGATGCTCGAGCACTTTGAAAAATTACAATATTGCGAAGGACATTACAATCAAAAATCAACCCTTAATACTTCGAAGAGTGAAGTATTTATACAAAATAATTACAAAAACATTGTCAAAACCAACAGTGTATTATTAGCCTAATTCTAAACAATAAGGTTTATCTCTGGCAGAAAAATAGGCCACGTAGATAGCTGCATGGAAAGATGCCTCTACTTTGGTGGGTTCGGTAGATGAATCAACCCAAAACTGTGTTGCGTTGATGTGATAGTTTTTGTGCTAGTTGGTGTGCTAGTCGATGTCTTATTGCACCCAAATTACCTTTTGAATCCCGTAAATCGCAAAGTTATTCCCATCTCTTTTCACTTGGCATGGTCAATTTAATTACCCTTCGGTAAATTTCATCAACCTCTATGTTTTTTGCAAAAGTTGGCTTCATTGTAAAAACATGTTTTACCTCACTCTGTATGTAGAAGTTATTTGCCATGGTTTCTAAAAATGCTTTTGTTGCCATACTGCCCTTTATCCCACTGAACTTGACACTACTTCTAGCCATTTCTTTCACTTTCAAGACATAGTCTTCTTGAGTGATCAGTTTATCATTTATCACATAAATGTTGGCCAATCCTATCTGGATTAATGCTTCAATTCTGTTGCAGAACGTGTTTACTCTCAGCTCTAATGTTTAACATCTTTCCTCCGATTGATCAATGAGGTTCCTTTTGGTCAAAACTTTCTTGACTTCTAAAATAGTGGCAGTTCTGTCACTAATTCCTAATTCTTCAAGTTCATATTTTTGACTTAGAATTTAGGAATTTGATAATGTTGGGCTTCTGTGGGAATCTCTCCAATATTTTCCCTTCCCTAAACAATGGCTTCTATGGCCTTTTTTATCAATATGTTCAAAGATGATTTGGATAGATGGTCAAATCTCATTCATAGAGTCTAGAATACCCATCCAAATGGTTTCCTTGGCTTGAGCCAAAGTTTGACCAATTGAGGTATCTCTTTCTACCTTCTGCAACTTCTCCAATAGTCTCTGTGATTTCTACATTTTAGTAAGACGAGAAGCTTCAACTTTGGCTTTCTGTGCTTCTAAAGCTTTGAGCTACCCTTGTAAAGTTTTGATCTCTTCTGAATGGATTGACATGTTCTCCAGTGTATTTGTTACCTATTCAGCACTTGCAGTATGAGTGGAAGGAGTAGCTGCAGTGGTTGTTCCTATTGTTGGAAGTTGAGAAATGGGTATGGCATCCAAGGGGACAATGGTCATATTCTGACTCTGTTCTTTCTCCTTTATCATCTTCTCCATTTCTACCTCCATCTGTCTATTTTGTATGTTCTTCTCTATAATCAGCTTCATCATATCAGCCTTCTGTGCTTCATTTTCTTCAATGTCCTTGGTCAATGGATCTTCTATAACTGGTAGCTTAAGCTACTTTCTTAATGTCACAATGTCCAAAATCTTCTTCTTGATGATCTCCTCTACAACATTAACATCTTTAGAATCGTATCCTATCTTGATTATCAAGTCTTCTAAAGACTTGATCTTGTTATCTTTTGGTAAGGAGGATACCTTCTCCATTTTCAACAGAGACTGAACATTGGCGAATGAAACCTGCAACTTGAACAATGACATGATAATGCTAGTTAATGTAGAATATATCATCTCACCAGTCTGCTTATGCATCTCCATTTGATCAATGGGATGGATGCCTTTGGTGTTGAACTCAAATGTAGTGCTCTTGTAGTCTGTTGACGTTTTTGGATGTGGATTTTGGGCCTCAAGGAAGGCCATCTGCATCTTCCCATGCTCTGTGTCAAAAAATGATAACAATCTACTCTGTGAGCTGGAGGTCTCCTTCCAAAACTGATTATAGGTACTGTTTTTAAGAATCTCATTCTTAAGCTTAATTTTTCTTTTCCTTCTCTCCTTAGATATTATGTGAATCTAGCATTGTTTCCTTCTGACCTTATGATGATGAAGGTCCAGTAGAAGATGTTACATATTTGTTGCTTGCAGGTGGTGAGTCTATAATTATGATGGAAACCTGCTCTTATGTCTCTTTGTCCACATCTGTCCTAAGAGTCAATTTTGTCTTTTTCTTGTAACTGAACCTGAATTATTTGCCCTCACTTCCAGTTGTTGATGATGATCCCTCCTCCCTTCGTCTTTTATTTGATTTTTCCTGTGGAGTGGGATTCTATAAACTTGAAGTAGAAAATATTTGTTCTTTAGCTTCCTACAAGGTGCTCTCTGTTCATTCTGACTGATTTGCATACTTTTCTACCTCAGGCCTTGAGGTATGGATGTAGGGAGTACTTTTATTTTATACTCTGAGATTTGAATTAATACCACAAGGGTCATAATACCATGTAAAACTCAAGCTAAACTTCATCTCTTTAAGAATTTTGTTTGCTTCTTCACCTATTGTCCTGGTATTACACAAAAATGGGTCCACCTGTGTCTTTATGCGGAACTGTGATTTCTTTTTAGCCACCAAAAAATGAATGTAATTGGAATTTAACATCTGTCTGATGTATTCCAGGGAAGAAATCCTCATGTGGAGGTATTTAGGGAGTTTGTATGGTGCCAATTCGCAACCATAAACCCTGATTTCTGTATAGTTTTGGTATAAATACCTATCTCCAGTCTTGGCTTGATTTGTTAGATGTAAAATTATTTTGATATCTTCAATAATTCTGGGCTGTATGGAACTATTAAGGATGCTCATGGCTGGGTGAACAAATTCCTCAATAAATTGCTTGTAAGAGAATTATTGCTGCTCTTTCATGACCAATGAGGTCCAAAAAATCACTGACTGTTGGCTTCCCGCATCATCAAGCTTCCTCATTGTAAAATTGAACTTATCTGCTTAATAATAAAGGGACATGTATATTAAAATGGAGGTGTAATTAAACACCTACTATGTGGGAAATTTGATAAATTTCTCATGAATGCCATCAGCTAAGAATTGACTGAAATTGAATACAATGGATGGTTTATTGTCTATGGAAAATATGGAGAAGAAACCTAAAATGGGCTCATCTACCCACTGATCAAAATAATAACCCAAGATATATGAGATTATGGATATAATTTGTTTATCTTGATCTGGGAAGATGGAGGAAGGGTATGGAGGATTCTTCTTAGGTAACTGGGCATTTTTAGGCAAGAAGATCTCAAAGATTTTGGCTCTGGTAGCGAAATCCAACTTATGATAAAGTTGGGTGAGGGCTTCTAAGGAGAAGGAGCATTATTTTCCACAGAGGGAGCTAACAATACTTGGTTTATAGATTGGGCATTAATGGTAAAGAGAATGTCACCGGATTGGGCCATGATAACTCTTTATGTAGGGACATAATAGGCCTGACATTTTTTGGTGAATTTAGGGGCTTGGAAGGTTAGAGGGAAGATATAATGGGGAAGGTTTGACTCCAAGAGTCCAATTTCATCAGTTTTATTTACATGCTTGTCTTCCAGCCAACAATATAACTCTAAAAGTCATAATCACATTGGGTTTCATTAATCTGATAATCCCTATCAGCTAAAGGGATGTGATTTAGATCTAAGGAGGGAGGGATTAATGGATTAACATGTTTATCTTGGGTTTTTCTCTTTGGAGGCATCACTGTGTCAAACGGAAAATAATAGTAAGAGGAAGGATGACTTACCGGGAATCAACTCAAGTTGAATGAATTTTCAGGGGAATAGAAACAGAATGCTGACAATTCGGATCAAGTTTAGGTCGAGGAAAAACTCTAAAAATGGTTGCTATATAAAACTATGTCAATAACAGAGAATAAGCAGTGAAAGGGAGAGAGGATATACTTCAAAATATTTTTAAAGGCTGAGAAGTGAAATCCGTTGGAGGTGGCGCGAGATCATTAAATTTGAACGGTTACCTGAGAAGGCGAATTGAATGTTGAATGGTTATCTTTGCTAGGAGAGCATTTAATTACTTAATGGCTAGGTGACATGGCGGGAGGTATTGGCGAAGGTGGTGGGAGGTATTGACGGAGGTGTTGTGGTTGGGATACGGTAAAGTGGGCGAAGGGAAGGCAGTTTCGGAGGGGTTAGCAGGCAGTAAGTAGTTTCAGCCGGGGGTGAGGGGGGTGCGAAATGCAGAGAGGGTGCCACGTAGGGATGGTTCCCGGCAGGAAAAAAAACCTTTTTAGACCCTCCCACCCTTGGCGGTAAAGGAAGGATGGAGAGGGGGGGGGCAAAGAAAAATATGGACCGTGGATCGTGAGGGGGAGAAAATCCCGACACTCTGACAGTAATGTTGCTTACCCATATACGACAAAACAAATTTGTCCATATGCTCTTTTATGATTTGCCTTTTTGACTTGGGATAAAGGTTTAGGAATAAAAACAAGTAAAATAATTTTATCCCATTATTCATGTTTTCCCTTTTACCATGACATTAAAACTTAGGATAAAAATGGCATAGGCATACTTATAAAAATAACAATTTTACCTACCCTTAACTAAACTAACATTTTATTTTTCTAAGTGGTGCACTTAGACTAGAAAACCCACCTTATTTTCTTTTATAAACAATGAAAAACTATCTAAATCCTATCCCTTATTTCTCCTATTGATTCAGATTAGACAGTTGAATCAATGTCATTTTCTACCTAACTACTGATTTCCCAAGATTAGATTGTTTGGCAAATCTTTATTCTCTAACCTAATTTACAGAAATTTAAACAAGTTTAACCATGATTACATTGTATGATTAAACAAATAGCTAGTCATTGTGGCATTTTGAAAAAGCTACACACAACCTTTATTTAACAATGATGAATAAAATTAACTACTAGTAGTGGCAATTAGACTTGCAACACTTTCAGTGTTATTTATTTTTGTTTTTCTTTTGATGGGGTTTTATCTTTCATTCTTTTTCAATATTTTTGTTTTTTCTCTTTTTTATTTATACCCTCTTTTCATTTTTTATTCTATTTTTCTTTTATTTGGAAACCATTGGTAGATTGACAATTATTTACAGTATAAGATTCTTGAGATACAATACTCAAATACCTTGTGATCCTATAAATTATAGGACCCTAACAAATTCCACTTCCTTAAGGTCACATAGGAGGTCAAAACCAATCATAGTAGCCTCTCATCGTATATTTACCTTGGTTGGCATGGTTACCTGGGTAGATGTGGGAGGAGGGTGTTACATGTATCAACCATATTTGTTGATCGTTCCTACAAATTTACTATTATTTATACCTTATTTTGATGAAAATTTCAGAAAAGATCCTTCAACCCACATTACGACCTTTCACATATGGTGCTCTTCAATCTCCTTAGTGGATGATTGTTGGGAACAGGTCCCCTAGGGTCAATTTTGGGGTTAAAAGCCCAAGTTTTGGGGCTAAATGCCCAAGTTTTGTGTAAAGAATGTAAAGTCTCTGCATTTTGTGGCTGCGGAGCGCGAAGATGTAAAGAGTTACTAAGGGTTTTCTGCCCTTCTTTTGTATAAGTCATGTCAGCTTTAGAGATCTACCCATGGTCCATAGACCATGGGATTGTATAAAAAGGGAGTGCTAGGTCCCTATACTACTAGTGTAACCCCTTATTGTTATTAGTACAAACCCCTTATTATATTTTTGTGCCCATGTAGTCTCCATATTTTTATTATTGTGCCCCATAGAAGCCCACTATTGTTATTATTGTGCCCTTACATTATTATTGTTATGTCAGCTCTAATTATATTATGACCCCTTAGACTCCTATATATAGAAAGGAGGTATTGTCATTTGTATCATCCAAGAATTGTTCATTTGTGTAATATAAATGAGGTTTCCCCCTCGAAGAGGTTTATTTCTAAGGCATTGATCTATCTTTTCTATCTTTTTGTGAGCTGGTTTCATAACATTTGGTATCACATCTTTGGATTATAGGGTTTCACTACTCCAAATAGGTCATTGTGGAATTTTCACTATAACTTTTCGCTAAAAAATTTCAGAAGCTAAAAAAAAACCCATTTGAGAAGCAAAACGGTCTAAACCTTGGGTCCAAATTTCAAATCTTGTCTCAGTATATTTTCAGAGATATGATTTGAGGCAGTTATGGTTTTTGAAAGCTCCAAAATTTTATCTAAAACAGGTCATCATGGTATTTTTTCTATAACTTTTTCTCTACGAAGTTTCAGAAGCTAAAAAAAAAATCCATTTGAGAAGACATCAATTTGAATGTTGGGTCCGAATTTAAGATATTTTCTTGCTATATTTTCGGATATATGATTTGAGGAAGTTAGGGTTTTTTTAGACTCCCAAATTACATCCTAAATAGGTGACTTTGGGAAAATCGTCATAACTTTCTCTCTGAGCATTAGATTGAAAATTCGTAAGAAGTTATAGAAATAGGACAGACTGTATTTTGTTTGGGTATAATTTTCAAAACCTAAGATTGAAACAGTTACACGTGGTACGTCGTACAAGTTCACTTTATTGAACCAGTCTATAATCAGGTCATTGCAATAGATTGGGAATAAATATTTCTTCGGGAATCCAATTGCGATCAGACTTGTAGATTTAGAAAGAGGACTCAGAGGTCTATTACAGGTCAAAATTTTAGAATTTAAAGATTTGAAATTACAAAGTTACAGTCATTTCAATATTGAGCTCCTATATCAAGAAAAAGTGAGATAAGGAAGTTTGATGACAAGGATCCTATAAATTGGATACTATAGATGGAGAAATATTTTGATCTACATGGTATACCACTATTAAAAAAGATACATATTGCATCTAATTATTTAGAACCAAATCAATTTTTATGGCATAAAGGGCTTTGTTCTCGTAAGCCACTTGTTGTGTGGTTAATTTTCACGGAGGAAATGATAGCACATTATGAGGATACAAAAAGCAACACCTTCTTTAGCAACTTGATAAATCTCAAACAAAAGGGTTCAATGGAAGAGCACATTGAGGACTTTCAAAAATTTAATATAAGGGTAAATGATATTCCAGAGAAGTAGAGGATTGATGTCTTCATAGGGACTTTAAAAGATAACATCCAACATGAGGTTCCCCTTTGGGAACTTGATTCATTGGAGAAGGCATACAGGTTGGCAAGAAAAGTAGAAAGCAAAATTATGGCAACAAGGAAGTCTACCCCTCACAACTATAAAGATGGAAGTGTTGTTTCTCCTATCCTTCCACAACCTACAAGGTTGACACCAAACCAATTGGAAGAAAAAAGAGCAAAAGGGCTTTGTTATAATGATAGAAAATACATTAAAGGTCATAAGTGTGCCAAGAAGAAATTGTTTTACATAGATTTTGAAGAGGAGGAAGAAAAGGATCAAGAAACGTCAAAAGAAGAGGATATGCATCGGGAACCAACCCTAGAGAAAGAACAAATGAACCTTACCATATCTCGTACTACATTGGCAGGAATTACCACTCCTCAAACTCTCAAGATAGAAGGACATATCAAGAAGAAGAAGGTTCAAGTAGTGAAATATCAGGTAGAAAAGTATCAAGAAACGTCAAAAGAAAAGGATACTCACTAGGAACCAACCCCAGAGAAAGAAGAAATGAATCCGACCACATCTTGTAATACATTGGCTGGAATTACCACTCCTCAAACTATAAAGATAGAAGGACATATCAAGAAGAAAAATGTTCAAGAGGTGAAAGATCACATTGAGCATCAAGAAATGAATTTGACCATATCTTGTAATGAATTGAAAGAAATTACCACTCCTCAAACCCTCAATATAGAAGGACATATCAAGAAGGAAAAGATTCAAGCAGTGAAAGATCACATCGAACATCAACAACAAGTTCTCCAACTTTTAAATGATAACGCCACTTTGGTGCAGAATCGAATGAAACAATAGGCAGATCAAAATCACAGTGAAAGAAGTTTTGATGTAGGTGATTGGGTATTTTTATGGCTGTTAGGGCCTAAATCTACCTCAAGCTGAGAAAGTTAGGATCTAGGGTAACATCAAACCAAGCTTAACTTGGTAGCTAGCCCTACTAGGCCGGGAGAGGCCTCTCTCCTCTCAATCTCAACAAAAATGATCAATGAGGCTTGAGATGACTTGAATGAAGACTGATTTTAGGCTAGGTATGTGTGAAAAAGGGTTTGATTGAGTTTGATGATGTTTTGTTGGCTCAAATGGTAAGGCAGATTTGGGTTTGGGGAATGAGGCTCAGTTTTGCAGAGATCTCAATGGGGCAAGGAAGGCATTTGATTTGATACTTCAAATTGAATGAAATGGAGAACTTTAGATAGATGAGGAGTTAAAGAGGGCAAGAAAATCTTAGGAATCCTCTTCAGACAGCTGAAAACATAGATAACTAAGCAAACCCTAGGTAGAGCACTGCAAATTTCAATGGATTCTACATTTATCCTTGTTTGTTTTAGTTAAGATGAAATAAAAGAGAGAATGACATACATAAAACACAAGTAAACTTACATTTACACAATATTAAAGCAAGATGCCACATGAATCCCATAGAGTGCTACAAACCCTAGTCTATTCCTTAGCCAAAACCGCTGAAAAATGTATACAATGAAGCTCCAAGATTTCTCAAAAGTCCAACCATGCTAATGACTGAAAAATCACAAGATATAGACAAACAATAACTCATCCTAGCCTCTATGGGTTGAGCTCATAATTTTAGGAGCTGTTCCAACAAATTCTAAACTAAGAACTAAAAATTAGGCAATGGAACAACTTGCCTCTAGAAACTAGGGAACTAATTCATTCAGTTGCAAACTACTTTTTGATGGATGAATCTACCTCCATGAGTGAAAATTTAACATAATTACATCAAGATCCATCAATTTACATTAAATTACACCATAAGTTTGACATTAAAAAGGAGAAAAGTCAAACTGTCAAGAAACTAGGCGAAAAACAGAGTATTCTTGGTCAAACTGAGCAGAATTTCCCCAATTCACCGCGCTGATTTCCCTATGCATAACGCATGTTTGCAGCCATGTTTGGAGGCCTTCCCGTTGTCCAAATTTACTCCAAGTGTACGTTTTGGAAAGTTCTGCCTGTCTACTTTCGAGAACAAGTGGAATTGTTGAATTTAGCCTCCCTTTGTCCCTCCAAAATTGAGTTCTCCCAACACTGCTTCCTGTGTGTCCAAATAGGGGCAGAAAGGTCATTTTTGGGGTGTTTTTGACCCTTTTGGGGGTTCAAAACTTGTCAAAATTTCTTGGCCATTTGTGAGCATGCATATTTGTCCATGCAAAATCTAGAAATGCTAAGTTTTCCTCATTTTTAGGCATCCATCAAAAGCGAGCGCCAGGTGGTGCGACGCATTGGGCAGAAAATTCTGTGTTTTGGCCCAAAATCTCCAAAAATGCAAAAAGTGTCCAAAATTTTTTGAAATTTGGTCTGAGTGTCCTCCATCAAGTGTTGTGTTGTTCCAAGGAAGCCTCAACCAAGATCTAAAGTCTATCTTTCTCCTTTCGCCTCCTCGATGCCCTTTTCAACTTTGCCTTCAAGCTTCTGATTCTTGCCTTGCAACTTTTATTTCTTGCCATGTAATGGTAGGCCATATGCCTCAACATTTTTTTCTCCCTGTTGGCCTTCTCTAGCAACCTTTCTAAGTGGATATTCACTCTCTCAAGCCAAGATTCTCGATCAGCATTGATTTCTTGCTCAAGTGATGTGAGCTTCACTTTCCTCTTCCTGGCAGCTTGGCAGTTTTCTCGTATGTTTTGCAGCTCCATAATGGTTTGCTGATCCTCTAGCTGCTTGTTTCTTTTCTCCAGGTATTTTATTATCTACTTAGATCTTTCTAAGTTAAGGGACAAAGCATTGATTTCTGCCTATTGCTCTTGGATGATCTCCTTGAGCTTTAAGATTTGTGAGCCCAAATCAATGTCATCATCCTGAATGAGAATGAAATTGGTCTCCTGCTCACTTGAAGGCCCCTCATCATGTAATGGCCTCTTGCCCTTATCCTGAACCTACTTTGCTGATGAAGGAAGCAAGACACCTTCCACCTCGGGTGGAGATAATACTTGCTTTGTTGCTGCAAACAACCTTCTAGTGCCCTTTTGATAGGTCACAAACACCGACACACTAGCGGTCTAGGTCTCATGACTCTTCTAATGATGTGAAGGTCCACATGTCTCATGGAAAGCTTTTGGAGGTACCTGAGGTGCCCTGAAGAACTCATGAGAAATGAAATCCTCCCATGAGATGTCCTGTAAACCAAGTTGATGCATGACCACAATTTTGATGAGTACAAAATGATATATACTGTTATATTGTTGTTGAGGATTTTTCTTTTGCACTAGGGTGGTCATCTTCTCAATATTTCGGCACATGAAGTAGGGGAGATTCATCATTATTACCCTGGTAAAGTGCATCAACAATCTGATATGATAGGCATATAGGCGAGAAAACAGGCCCTCACAGCGGAAATACTTAATTATGAGTTTCATCAAGGGAGCATATGAGTCTTTCAGGTACCGAAAGGGAAAAACTCTGCTGAGTTGTCTCAAGTAACCGGGCTTGATGTATGGCTCATAATGTTCCTTTTCAATTTGTTGCCTTTTATTCCACTGCTCTCTGACATTAGGAATGCCGGTTGCTAGAGAAATAGACTCCGGTGTCAAGGTGAATGTCACACCTGTTAGAGTGACTTGGCCATTATGTAGATGAAGCACAAACAACCTAGCCAATTCATGATGGTACTGGACTCTAGCAACCATCTCACAGATTTGATAACAAGATTGGTGTTGAAAGCATGTGATAGCAAGAGGGCAGGCCTGCAGCTCAGCAAGTGAAGTAGGCTCCTCTCATATATGTTTGCCACCCTTGTGAGGTCTCCTTGGTGCATGCATTTCTGTAGGAGAGTGACTGTGTGTCTCTTCATCTTGTTCATAGGAAGGATCAGACTCCATGTTTGCTAATGTGTGATTTTTCTTGATGAGTATGAAGAGATTTATGGTGTTTTTAGTTTTCTTCCACCAAGGGTAAGAATGTATGAGGGACTATGGAGGGAGAGGGTATGAGGGGTTTTTTGGAATGTTATGACAAGTTTTTTGGGGAATGGAAGGGTTTTAGGGGTAGATTTTAGGCTATGGGATAGAAATTAGGGTTTGGGGATTTTGTAGCTAGGGTTTGGGATAATGGGAATTGTGGATAGGGGTGAATGATTTTTAGGAATATGGGAATTAGGGAATGAGTGGATGAAACTGAAAAATGAATGGAGGAGTCAAAAAGTGAGGGGTGATGGAGTGGACTTGGTAGCAAAAACACAAATACAAACCCTAGGCAATTTTTTTTGAGAAAAAATTGCAAAGAGGTAGGGTTTGAGTTTTTACATACTAAAAAAACTCTTTCACTAGCAAGGGAAGAACTCTAGACTTACTTGCACACCATAAGATTGAGCAAATTTGGAAATTTGAGGGAGTTTATGGTGAAATTGGGCTTACATCTCTATACGCTGTGCCACAAAACCAATGCGTCGCGCCGGTGTATTTTTTACACTATGGAGGGCGGCCTAATGCGCCGCGCCTCTCACCCAATGCGCCGCACCCTTGAACTTGCAAAGTTTTGCTTTAAAATTGCTCCCTTTCTCCAACACAGTATTCTCTTGCTCAATATTTCTTCTTTGAATGCAAATGAGCTCTTTGAACATGACCAATGAGTTTTATACAAGAGATTTTGATTTTTCACTCATAAAACCCACTTTTATAATGTTTGCATTGTGACTTACTTTTTCAACTCTATTTTTGGTACTTCATTTTCCCTTTTATGAACTGAATGGCTTAACTTTTTGTTTGCCTTACAGGGGATGGAGCTACCGAAGCTTGGCAAGGTGACCAGGGTTTCCACTGAAGTTTTTTACATATGAAAAAATTGAAATTACATCAAATTTATACATGAAAACCTAAAATACTTTGTTTTTCCTCAAAACAAGGTTTTGAGGAAAAATACATTTATGAGCATGTGATTATGAAATTTATTGGTACTAGGACTTTATTTAACCTCCTCATGGGCCTGCTGATTGTTATTGAACATTTTGAAGACCTTTTTGATGAAACCCTAGACCTAATAAAATTGAAACCCTAAAAATGACTCTTGCAGATTTAAAGACAAAAAATGACCTTAGATGATCTTGACGAATGGAAATGGGCCAGCCTGTAAAGGGCATGAGGGAAATTTACGACAAGCCACTATCGTCAGATGATCCATGCTCCTAATGGAATGCAACTGACTAGGCGAGACACCTAATATGCAATGCAATAAGAGAATTTGATCACTGACGAAGGCATGAAGATACCGACACTAACATTGGCTCCAATGGGGATGGTAGCTCCTTGGAGGTGCCAAGAACTACAGATCTCTGGGAAAGCAAGCAATGCCTTCGTCCATTGGGCTATGGAGTCAATAACTTTGACAAACCAAGACCAAACTTTTGACTCAATTTCAGGACTGAAATCTGACTCAAGTCTGACTCAATATCAAGACTGAAATTGACTGAAAGACCTGACTCAAACAAACCACACCAAAACTGAAATCAAATCTCAGTTTTATAGCCTTCACCTCAGGCCCCAAACTGAAAGAATGATACAATACACACTTGCGATGAAATTTAAACAAACTGGTATATAGAGTGATACATATTACAGTAGAAAACACTTCAAAATTGTGCCTTTTGAGTAGCCGACCATTGACCGGCCCACTTGGATAGTCTTCTCCATTCATTTCTTTCAAAAGGAAATCATTTTGGCCTTGATATGTAGCGATCTTGAAAGGCCCTTTCCAAATATTCTCAAACTTGCCATGCTTACCTTTATCTTTGTTTCTTGCATCCCATTTTAGCATTACGTCTTCTATTTGAAACTTGTCCTCCTTTGCCTTTCGATCATATATCTTCTTAATTCTCTCTTGCAGCTTGAAAGTGTTCTGAAATACCTCCTCTCTAGTTTGCTACAAATGAATCATTTGATGGATTCTCCGCTACAAATGATCATCTTCACTGCCCGCTTCTTGTAGGAGTTTAACCACCGTGACTACAAGAGAGGTCGAGAAGACTGTGTCCACACCATACACGAGCTCCAAAGGAGACATGCCTATATATTTCTTTTGACTTACTTTGTCTGCCCAAAGTGCATTAACAAGCTTTTTGTGCCAACTTTTCTTATTCACTTCCAGCAGCTTTTTTATAATGTTGACCAAATATTTATTTGAGGATTCTGCCAATCCATTGCCTTGGGGGTAATATGCAATTGAATTCCCCAAAGTGATTTGATATTTATTACAAAAATCAATCATTCTTTTAGATTTAAAGGCTACTGCATTATCAGTGATCAGCTTATTTGAACAGCCAAAACGAGACAAAATATTGTTATCAAGAAATGAAATGATTACCGAATCAGTAGTCTGCCTTGTAGGAATCACCTCAATCCATTTGGTAAAATAGTCTATCGTTGTGAGGATCCATTTATGCTGCACTGAAGAAGTAGGATGGATCTCACCAATGAAGTCCAAACCCCACTACTGAAATGGAGCACTCACTTCAATGGGCTTGAGTGGTAAAGGCTGCAATTTCCTCCTACCTTGAAACATGTGACATTCGTGGCAGCTTGCTAAAGTTTTATACACATCAACAAAAAGAGTTGGAAAATAATATCCTGCTCTCAAAATTTTATTGGTTGTTGTCTTCCAGAAAAGATGACCTCCACAATCTCCCTTATGAAATTCTTCCATAACCTATTTTGCCTCTTCTTCAACCAAACAATTAAGCAAGACACCACCAGGATCTTTCCAATAAAGTGCATTATTCATAATACAAAACTTGGTAGCCTTCAATTTCAGGGTCCTACTTTTGTTCTTAGCCATTCCAGGTGGTGGTGATAGATTTTGGAGTACATAAACAATGTCTGAATACCAAGGAGAAAGAAGAAACATTTATGATACCTGAGCGGGCAAACTCTCTTCATCTTCCTTCAACATAGCAGCAATGAGATTAATTTTCAAGGTGCGCAGATTTGACTCAGCCATTAGTTTGGCCAACCCCTATCCTTTGATGAGTTTTGTCAGTTTGATCTCCACATCATATTCCAACAAAGCAGCAACCCATTTACCTCTTCTCCCCTCTGGATCTGTTTGCACTAAGACATCTTTGACAGTAGCAATGATGTGAGAATGCAGAATATAAACCAAAAAATCTTTCAATGCCTTTATGAAAGCAAGAGCTTTCTTTTCAATAATATTGTACTTTAATGTTGCATCTCTTATGGTTCTACTGAAGAATGCGATTGGTTTCTCGAGCCGGTCTCTTTTCTGCATCAAGACCACTGCCATAGTATGATCCAAGGCAAATGAAAACAAAATGAAATCCTGAGTATAGTTTGGGCTGATCAAAACTGGAGTTGATGAAAGGGCCAATTTCACCAAATTGAAAGACTTAATTGCTTCCTCGGTCCACCTCACTACACTATCTTTCTTGAGCATGTTTTTGATTTCCCTTAAATGTTCTGCAAGATTGGGTACAAAGCGACGTAAGAAATTCGTCTTACCATTGAATGATTGAATCTCTTTCTTACTTCGTGGAAAATCAATCTTTTGAATGGCTTCCACCTGAGCTGGATCGATGTGGATGCCCTCCTTTGATATAATATGACGAAGAAGCTTGCCTTCATCCATGGCAAACAGATTCTTCTTTGGATTGAGAGATATACCATACTTTCTACAACGCTGAAATACAATTTTCAGATGATAGAGGTGCTCTTCATCTAAGTTAGAGAAAACTGTCAAATCATCAAGATAAACAACTAGAAAAACATCTTTTTCATTAGCAAATGTGATATCCATCACCCGCTGAAAGGTTGCACCAGCAAATTTCAATCCGAAAGGCATCTTTGCATGGTGAAAAGTTCCCCATGGAGTGGTGAACACTGTTTTGTCTCTATCATCCTCATGGACCAGAATTTGGTTATAACCCGAATACCCATCAAGTAGCGACATACGGGATGCTCCAAATACCCTCTGAAGTATGTGATCCATCTTAGGCAATGGATATTTATCCTTCAAAGATACTTTATTCAGATTTCTAAAATCAATACATATCTGAATCTCACCTGTTTTCTTGCGCACGAGCACCAAATTAGAAATCCAATCTGAAAATCTTATGGGGATGATGATACCAGCTTTGTACAACCAATTCACTTCCTTCTCTATTGAGGGCAGTAGCTTTGGATTTATTCTTCTTAGCTTCTAACGGAAAGGCTTTTGATTTGGCTTGATCGTGATGATATGTTGAATTATGCTTGTGTCATATGCCTTCAAATCTGAATAATCCCACACAAATACGTCAGTAAAAGAATATAATAAACTGATATATTTTGCTTTTACTTGTGAAGGAAATGCCTTTGATAACTTCACCATTTTAGGATTTTCAGCTGATCCAATGTTCACACCCTCAGCTCCTTTCTCGGTTGGCAGCAAGCTCGGTTTTCGGGCTACATCATCTTGGTTGAACAGCTCCTCTAAAGGTATGAGACATTGTCCTTCAGTTGCAAAACTTCCATTTGATTGACTTCTATATCTGCCTCACCATCATCATACTCCACATTAATAGAAGTGTCTTTCAATTTACCTTCATTCTGCATAAATTCATCGATCTCTTCATCATCTTGAAACACTTGCCAATACCTTTGATTGTCAGGGATAGCTGGGAGATGTTTCACATGAATCTCAAACTTATTGTTTGAGTTCATTGGAGTTTTCAAATTATTTGCTGCTATTGCAAGTGAATCTGCAATGACGTTTTGAACACGAGGGATACATGTCAAGTGTAATCTGAAAATAATTTCAAGATATCTAATACCGCATTGTGGTAGGCCCCAATTCAAGGATGCTTAGCTTGGTACCCCCTTTCACTTGCTTGATAACTAGCTCGGAGTCGCCATACACTGAAATCCTTTTAGTATTTAACTTTCTAAGAATTTTCAAACGAGCAATTAAAGCTTCATATTTAGCCTCATTATTTGAACAGTCAAAAGCCAATTTGTAAGAACAGACCCTTACATTAGTTGGCACTTTGTTTGGGGCAAAAACAGGGCTATGAATCCAAATACCAATTCCAACACCTTCCCTTCCTACTGTGCCATCAAAATCCATGCTCCACAAGCCTACTTCGTCCTCCTCCAAATGTTGAAATTCCGTTTGCTTTGTCACTTTTCCTTGCTATCCATCAATATGTTGCTACTGTCGGAAGGCTGATTGCTCAACGATACTATCAAGTCTTTGTTTTTCTTGCTTTAAGACCTCTCTAAAATTTTCAGTGATCTCTGGAATTTCTTCTACTTCAACTACTTGGCTATTTACATCATTAAAACTATTTGAATACAAAACAAATGATTCCAAATCAGTATGTACATAGTTGATTGGATGATTTACCAGTTTCTCCTTGCTAGTGATCATGTACTTCATCTTTTGTTCCCAGTATAGTTTCCTCATTTGAATGAACACGGGAATGGTAGCATAGGAGAAATCAAGCTGCATTGTCCCTTTAATCTTTGCTCCCCAAGATCTGGAAAGAAGCATGTCAAATCTAGGAGGTATATCCACCACAACCACATCCATCAAAAAAATTTTAGCCGGAATCTGATCCAAACTGAGGACCAAATCTTTAATAAGACCGATGCATCTTACTCTACCATAATCAAAAGAGAAAAGGTCATGGTACTTTCTAGTGATATCCAATCCCAATTTCTACATGATGGCCTTAGGCATGAGATTATGAGAGGCTCCGGAATCAAACATAGCAATGTGTAACACATAATCATGCACCCTAACGCTGATGTAAAAAGGAGCTACATCATTATCTTGAGACTAACCTTCCAATGCTGGACCAAAAATCAACTCAGGTTGATCGTTCTCCACATTTACCAGATCAGGTAATGGATCTAAATTCAAAATTTTAGACACCTGACCTTTATAGCTAGTGTTCTTCATCAGCTCAGTCAAAGGAATAGATACTTTTAACTTGGCAATTTCATTTTCTAAGTTAAAAACTGAAGTTTTGTCTACCTCTTTAGGTGAAACATCTTTCCTTTTAGTTTTTTCCTTCGATGCATTTGGTTGATTGGATATTTCATGTTTTGATGGCGTTTTGCTGGTACTAGGATCAGCTATGTCTTTTCCCTTTTTCTGCATAATGGGCGGATCATTCTTTGGCACTGTTGTCTCCTTCCTTTTCTGAATTCGATTTATGGGCACATCTCTACTTCTGAGTGAATATTATCGCTGTTGAGCTGTTAGAGCATTCATGTACCCTCTATGATATTCATCGGACTCTTCTTCAAGGCTGTTTCATTGGCCAAGATGAAATTTGCGTCCCTTTGTATAGCTGAGTTCTCAGAATACTCATCTTCAGTGATAAAGATTGGCATATCATCAGGTGTAAAGAAATGATTCTCCTCTCCAATTACATTCTCCTCCTCATCTGATTCCGGATCATGTACAAAATTATGTTGTAAGGGTGTCTTCACCTGTTGCTGTGCTGCTTGGTCTTGTGCTCGTTGCTCTCTTTGCTTGATTCTAAATTGTGGTTGCTGATGACCACAAAAGTTGGGATTCCTAACTTGTGGTTCAGTCTTGTCAATGGTTAATCTGTCAAACATCTTCTCCATCTTACAGAGCACTTGATATGAAGTGGAAACCTCTTCCTTTATTGTTACCTTCTTTTCAGCCTTTGTTCTAGCTCTCTTGGCAAGCAGATTAGCTTCAACGCTGATTGCAATTTTTTGCATGTCTTCCAAAGTGGCCGGATCTCTTTCTCTTAATTGATAGGCCATATCAGGGTTGAAAACATTCGAAAACTCAATCAAAGTCAGCCCCATAGGTGGCTTTATATGATCATGAATTGCATTGTAAACAGAATTGATTCTAATACACTAATCTTGAACAGACTCACCAACGTTCTGCTTGATGTTCTCATATTCGGAAAGGAACTGAAGAGGATTTTTCTTGACTTCCCAGCGATCCAAGAATTGTCTTTGAAGATTAGTCAATGTAGTGACACTTGCAGCCGGCAAAGCTCTGAACCACTTCCTCACTTCCCCATTTAAAGGTTTGTACAAACAGTCTCATTGTCACATTTTCTGCATCAATCTCATGAAGGTCAAAGAAATCTGTCATCCTATCCACATGTTGTTGAGCTGTAACACCTTGAGGAGTGCCATCAAACAATGGAATTTTGCTTTGATAATCGGCGGGCATGTCATCCAAATTTTGAGGTAGCACAAGAGGTGAAAATCAAGTAGCCATTGCTCTTGGTGGATTTGCAATCGGTCTTGGGGATGTAGGGGGAGTGGGTGCAGCTGATGTATGGGGTGTATGAGGTGTGGATGGAGGTGAAGAAATTTTGGATGTTTGAGGGGTAGAAGGAGTAGACGGAGGTGACACCACTGAAGATTTTTTATCAAAGATAGAAGGCTGCACGAGAATGGTGGGAATAAAAGGAGGTTCGGTGGGAATTTTTGAACTAGATGCAATTGTGGATGACCCAAGAGTTGCAGATGTAGACTCTAAGAATTCAGGGATGTTTGAAGGCACAATGGAAGTCTGGAGTTGTTTCAACATATAGTCGTCAATTGATTTATTGGCCTTTTCGGGTTCTTGATATTTGACAAACTTTGGATTTAGGACAATAGAAGAAACAACATTTTCTGATTTGGTCTCAAATAGTGACAGATCAAAATACTCGTCAAACTCAAGATCTTCAAGATGCTCAAAAACCACAGGACATGAATGAGATCAAAACACCGAAATTATAGAACTCTCTCGGCGAAGGATTCTCGGAATGAGATTGGGATTTTCGTACATAGGGGGTGGATCAGGATTAGGATTTGCTCTGGTATATCTTCTGGAAGCTAGCATGTTATTATTTCCAATTTTTCTAATCAAATGGACATTATCAACTTTTTCAGCCTATCAAATTCTAAGCTTATTATCCCAAAGTTTAGAATTATCAGATGTACTGGGGAAATTTGTGTTCTATTTATAAGACTAGATCAAAGATTGATAGAAGTAGCTTTTATCAGCTTGCGCTAATGCAAAGAAAAAGCATTTCGAAGGCTACTTGGCTAATCTTCAGGCTCTGTCTATAGTTTATAAAATGAATAACACTAAAAAACAAACAATTTCTTCCCCGGTATGGTCGCCACTATGTTAGGGCCTAAATCTACCTTAGGCTGAGAAAGGTAGGATCTAGGGTAACATCAAACCAAGCTTAACCTGGTAGCTAGCCCTACCAGTTCGGGAGAGGGCTCTCTCCTGTCAATCTCAGCAAAATTGATCAATGAGGCTTGAGATGAATTGAATGAATACCGATTTTAGGCTTGGTATGTGTGCAAAAAGGTTTGATTGAGTTTGATGATGTTTTGTTGGCTCAAGTGGAAAGGAAAATTTTGGGTCTGGGGAATGAGGCTCAGTTTTGCAGAGATCTCAATGGGGCAAGGAAGGAATTTGATTTAATACTTCAAACTGAATGAAATGGAGAGCTTTAGACAGATGAGGAGTTGAAGAGGGCAAGAAAACCTCAGGAATCCTCTTCAAATAGCTGAAAACATAGATAACTAAGCAAACCCTCGGTAGAGCACTACAAATTTCAATGGATTCTACCTTTATCCTTGTTTGTTTTAGTTCAGATGAAATAATAGAGAGAATGGCATACATAAAACACAAGTAAACTTACATTTACACAATATCAAAGCAAGATACCACATGAATCCCATAGAGTGCTGCAAACCCTAGTCTATTCCTTAGCCAGAACTGCTGAAAAATGTATACAATGAAGCTCCAAGCTTTCTCGAAAGTCCAACCATGCTAATGACTAAAAAATCACAATATATAGACAAAAAATAACTCATCCTAGCCTCTAGGGATCGAGATCATAAGTTTAGGATCTGTTCCAACAAATTCTAAACTGAGAACTAAAAATTAGGCAGTGGAACAACTTGCCTCTAGAAACTATGGAACTGATTCATTCAATTGCAAACTACTTTTTGATGGATGAATCTACCTCCATGAGTGAAAATTTAACATAATTACATCAAGATCCATCAATTTACATTAAATTACATCATAACTTTGATATTAAGAAGGAGAAAAGTCAAACTGTCAAGAAACTAGGCAAAAACCAGAGTATTCTTGGTCAAACTGAGCAAAATTTCCCCAATGCGCCGCGCTGATTTCCCTATGCGTAGCGCCTGTTTGTAGCCACTTTGGGAGGACTTACCGGTGTCCAAATTTTTTCCAAGTGTGATTTTTGGAAAGGTCTACCTGTCTACTTTTCAGAACAAGTGGAATTTTTGAATTTGGCCTCTTTTTTCCCCTCCAAAATTGAGTTCTCCCAACACTGCTTCCTGTGTGTCCAAATAGGGGCAGAAAGGTCATTTTTTGGGTGTTTTTGACCCTTTTGGGGGCTCAAAACTTGTCAAAATTTCTTTTCCATTGATGAGCATGCATATTTCTCCATGCAAAATCCATAAATGCTGATTTTTCCTCATTTGGAGGCCTCCATCAAAAGCGAGCGCCAGGTGGTGCGGCACATTGGGTAGAAAATTCTGTGTTTTGGCCCAAAATTTCCAAAAATGCAAAAAGTGTCCCAAATTTTTTGAAATTTGGACTGAGTGTCCTCCATCAAGTGCTGTGTTGGGCCAAGGAAGCCTCAGCCAATATCTGAAGTCTATTTTGCTCCTTTCGCCTCCTCGGTGCCCTTTTCAACTTTGCCTTCAAGCTTCTAATTCTTTCCTTGCAACTTTTATTTCTTGCCATGTAATGGTAGGCCATATGCCTCAACATTTTTTTCTCCCTGTTGGCCTTCTCTAGCAACCTTTCTAAGTGGATATTCACTCTCTCAAGCCAAGATTCTCGATCAGCATTGATTTCTTGCTCAAGTGATGTGAGCTTCACTTTCCTCTTCTTGGCAGCTTGGCGGTTTTCTCATATGTTTTGCAGCTCCATAATGGTTTGCTGATCCTCTAGCTGCTTGTTTCTTTGCTCCAGGAATTTTTTTATCCACTTAGCTCTTTCTAAGTTAAGGGACAAAGCATTGATGTCCGCCTGTTGCTCTTCGATGATCTCCTCGAGCTTTGAGCTTTGTGAGCCCAAATCAGTGTCATCATCCTAAATGAGAATAAAATCGGTTTCCTGCTCACCTGAAGGACCCCCTCATCATGTAATGGCCTCTTGCCCTTGTCCTGAACCTACTTTGTTGATGAAGGAAGTGAGACCCCTTCCACCACTAGTGGAGATTTTGCTGCTGCAAACAACCTTCTAGTGCCCTTTTGATAGGTGACAAACACCGACACACTATCGGTCTGGGTCTCATGACTCTCCTGCTGATGTGAAGGTCCACCTGTCTCATGGAAAGCTTCTGGAGGTACCTGAGGTGCCATGAAGAACTCATGAGAAATGAAATCCTCCCATGAGATGTCTTGTAAACCAAGCTGATGCATGACCACAATTTTGATGAGTGCAAAATGATATATATTGTTATACTGTTGCTGAGGAGTTTTATTTTGCACTAGGGTGGTCATCTTCTCAATATTTCAGCACATGAAGTAGGGGAGATTCATCATTCTCACCCTGGTAAAGTGCATCAACAATCTGATATGATAGGCATATAGGCGAGAAAAC